>VDFB02349984.1:0-13937 GCA_007258455.2 Sequoia sempervirens
AAATTATATGATGTGTAGGCCTAGTATACATTGAAATTACAAAAGGGTTTATTAATAATGTTTTGCATTCATATTCAAGTATGATTAGGTTGACTTTATTAGTAGGGTGATGTTACATTCAACTCTAAGGGTTTATTAGTTATTATTATTCATGTTCTTCTTATGTCACATTGTAAGGAAATTAATATTTCCTTATGAATAGTTTTTTTTTGGAAAAAACAAATTGACTTTTCTAGAGTTTAATTATGGTGTGTTCAATCTTAGCCATGTTAAAAACTAATGATTCAAGATATATAAAAATATTATTCAAAATGAAGAATGCATTCCCTATTTAGTGTGTTGCTTCAAATTTCAAACTACTTCCTAAATGGTGAAATTTGTTCGTGTATTGAAGGTTAATATTTAGTTATATAATAAATTAGATGTTAAAGATGTAGATTATCCTTTTTCTATATTTGGTGTCAATTTTGGAGTCTTCCAATATCCCATTATTTGAACATTATAGAAAAACCGTATGTTGGTTGGGGACGATCCAAACATAGCCAAGGTTATCCTAGAATCACTTGAGTAGTTATATATTGGTAATAAGGAAGGTTCAAATAAAAGGAAGTGAATTTTCAATATTTTATAGATGTTTGTCTATTTTGAAAAGGTTTAATAAAGGAAGTTTGACCATTGAGGCATATCTTATCTACCTATCAAATTGATTTGATGATGGTTTCATGTCCTTTATTAGTTCTTTTTGTTTCATAAGTTGTCCCATGTGAGAAAATAGTTAGTCTCTTGCTAGAAAAGGTTGATATTTGATTTCCCCAAGTGTATAACCTTCTAGAAAAGTGTTCCTTCTGGTTTTCATTGATGTTTCATATCATTTATCATATGATATGTATGTCGTAGATTGTATTGTTGGATGAGACAATGTTTAGGTTGTCTTGGACTAGGTAAGGGATGCTTATTCTTATTTGGTTCCAACTTATTGGTAAGAAATGGGGTTAGTGGTTTAGTACCCTATCACCATGGTTAGAGGAAAGACTACCTTCTTTTATGGACATTGTTATAATGCATTCACACAAGAACGTTAATAATTTAGCATATGAAATCATACTTTATACATTGGTGTCAAAATATCTCTAGTGCATTGTGACACATTTTTGTTATATAACTATGTTGTGAAAAAAATATGCATTCATTATTTAATTGATATAACAACATAAAATCAACAAAATATTTTAAATTATAAAATATGTTAATGCAAAACTATAATCAAGATACTTCGAATAACATAATATGTTGTCATAAATTAAAATACTAAAGTTAGCAAACAATAAAAATAATAGACCATAGCAGCTAAACTAGCAATCACGCCTTGGTGTGTGATGGGTATGTCGAAGAGTTGTAGAATGTCAATTAAGGAGAAATATGGTTTATTTTTTTGAATAGATTTGTGTAGTACATGAGGTCAATTGGTAAATCATTTTTAAAATGATATTTATTAAATGTTATTATTATATTATTAATTGTATTTTATATTTTTATTATATAATACTATTTATATAGTTATTTTATTTTATTTTATATATTAACTATTATATTCACCACATATTCCTAACATATTAAGATACATATAGTTTTCTTTTTTCTAATCTATCCAAAGATCAATTAAACTATGAAATTTTTTATAAATTAATTTAATTTGATCTATATAAAAATATATTAATTATTAATTATAATAATTTCATATTTATATATTATATTATATAATATAACCTATATATACTATTATATATAAGAATAAATATAATTATATTATATATAATTTAATCTCTATTATATAAAATATATAGTATGTTAATTATATTTTGTATTAAATAAGAATATAATAATTATTAATTAGTAATTATGTAATAGTTGTTAAAGAATATAATATATAATAACAACAAATAATATAATTATATATTTATAATTACTTTTTATTATATAAAATATAAAATTTACATTATATTAATTATGCTAATATATAATGTATTGGCATGGTGTGATGGTTTATAGGTGTTGTTCCTACCACCAAGGTTCAAACCCCGCTGAGGTGTTATTGTTGAATGTTTGTATCCGGTTCATAGCTCGGTCAAAAAGCGTTAAATTATGCTAATATATACTTAACTACGTGAGGGTAAAGGATGTCATAACGTTAAAACCTAAGTCTGCTCATTATTAAGATCTTGGCAGTAATTTTAATATTAATAAACATACTCTAAAACCCTCAAACGCAAGAGTAATCATCAAACATCCATAATAAAAAGGGTGAAGAGCAAGAGTGAAGAAAACAAATGGATGCGATGATGAGGATCAAATATGTCCCCACTGAGTAAAAGGGATAGAAAGAAACCAAGTACGATGAAGAAGAAAGATGTCAAAGATAAAAGAACTGGACAAAACAAAAAATAGATTCTAAAAAATAAAGCAGGAGACAAATTTACGTAAATGGGGACCTCGGCTGTACCGTATCATTTCTTTAATGAGAACAGCTGTTTCTACTCTGAGTTTGATGAATAGATACATTCTTAATGTATACGGCAAGTCATGCATGTGATAGGAGGCTACACTTTCCTCTTTTAAATTCATATGAAATATGTATAGTTCGGATCCTTACCATATGTATCGTAATAACTCATCAGTAAGTCTCATATATCATCATCTGATGTAGGAAAAGATAGCATGGCATTGATAGTTTCTATATGAGAGGACCATAAATATTATCATGGGAGGTTTGTCAAACTTCCCAATTTCTGTCAAGAAGATATGGACCTATTTTTGTTTTTGACTCTTTGAGATAGGAGCTTCTCTCATTTTACAGTGTTGAGTCTACCTAGGAGAATTTAAGCTTTGATAAACTGTATTTTTCTTGTAGACAAGTTGATGGTGCCATTTTGATGTCCTCAGATTGAATTTATGTGTTTAAAATTTCAATTTGTTAAGGTCAAGTTTAGGGCAAAAGTTTAGAGTTCTCATTGTAAATATGCACCTTTTACAAAATAAATTGTTAACTTTCATTTCTTGTTTATAATGGAAAAGTTTTGTTATCAAGTTGACTATATGTAAGTATTACCTTGGATTCCCAAGTTCCATCATTGGATATAGAATTTTAGAACTTTTCCTAACATATAATAAAACTTGTAAGGGTGCATCTAAACCTTTGATTCATTCTACATGACTAATCACATAGAAGTGTAATGATACAAAATTTGTAAACTATGCTTAAAAGTTTCAATCTCTAGTGTCTTAAAGCAAGTAGATGTTTAGAAGTCTACATCACATTTACAAATTTCTTATACAATCTTGTTGGACCTCTCCTCTACCCCCTAATGTAACACAATTATTGCAATCCTGCATCTCATATAAAGAAGTTTTGATCTCTCTTGAGTTATCATTTTAACATTTCATCGTTACAATCAACAATCAAATATTTTGAGCTCTTTTTTGCACTAATACAAATTTTGAATTCCATTTATAAGCTATTTTTATTTTTGGTATCAACACCTACAATTTACTAGATGGTAAAGCTTTGAAGTTGAGCTAGGATTTCAATGTGTGTTTGAAATGGAGGTGAACAACTAATAAATGAGGCTAGAATAGGGTACAAAGGGAGGGAAAATGGAGGTGTGGTTTCATGAAACTATGATTAAGGGTGTGATTGTTACACTTGTGTGTCATGAAGTGACGCTTGCATCTAAAATAGTACTTGCATTAGAAAATTATGCTTGTGTTTTGCCAATCACTACATCTGGGGGAAAGTGCACTTGTGCATGAAATTATGCCTTGTGACTAGGGTTTCAATGCTTGAATTTGATGCAGGAGCATCCTTGGGTCATGGCAATCTTGCATCACCCAAAAATATTTTCATTCCAGTTTGTCTTTGTTTTAGTTTCCATTCAGTTCAAGTTGGTAGATCCGATAGATCTTCATGTTTGCTCACCAGATCTCGTGGATCTATGTTTACATAGTGGGCATGTTCATTTACCTTATTCCAAGATTTGAGCGTAGTTGGTTTATTTTCTGGCAAGTTATCACTTCTGGATTATGTCATAGTTTTTGAACTGACACCATAATAATGTTCTTATCTTTTGGCTAGTTCGATTGTTGTGGATCATCCCCGTGACTTACAAATTTGAATGGTATGATTTTAAATATTCCGTGGAGTGTCGCCGACCTTTCATATAGGTGCACACTTCATCTTATGCACCTGTTGGAGAGTAATTCAAATTTGAGGCCGACCTATTCATGCGCATGTTATATTTTCTTTCATTGGAGAATGTAATGATCTTTGGGCTGATGCAGATGTTTCTAGATTTGTGAATGTGTAGAAAGCGTTGTAATTATCATTAGAATGGGGGTGGTGAAGATTAGAGTTGGGGATTAGGGAAAGAAAGAGTGTCTTTATATGATTTTTTGCTCGCATTGAGGAGCTGCATGTAAGAAGAAGGTAATTTGAGAATGTTGTATCAGGCATGTGAGCCGAATCTGTAAGTCGGGATGTTGTCGGCTAGTTGTAATTGTTTTTTTTGATAATAAGAATGTTTGGATTTGTTATTGTCTCCATTTTCTGTGTTGCTTCTGTTGTGTGACTCTTGTTGCATGGTCCAGACTATTCTCTTTGAGGACCCTCTGAACGTGGCTGCATCAGATGGTATTAGAGTAGAAGGTTGTGAACCTATGAATCAGGATATGAGAGCTCGTTGCAAACCTTGCATGGGTAGAGGTCCTTGTGGTATTGCTTGGGTGAACAAATAGCCAATTTGAGGCAGGTTGTAAGTGTGTTGAATAGATCACTGAGAGAGAGGCAATTGAAACCTTGTAGTCAAATCGTTGAGTTGAGGTAGTTGCACCGAGCAAGAGGAAATATTCCATCGAGAAGGATGAACCCTAGAAGAATGGAGCAGATGACGGAGAACTTTAGAAAGGATATGAGGAACGAGATCTAGAACCTCTTGGGTGGTTTGAGGAGGAACCCTGAACCGGAGGATGAATATGAAGAAGTTGCAGAAGAACTTGAGGTTGAAGAGGTTGAAGGGTTGATAGATGAGGGAGAAGAGAGACTGTTGAGAGTAGTGGTACAAGCAAGTCGAAGTCATAGGGTGGAGGTTTCTAAATTCGTTGGTACATTGAATCTAGAAGACTTGATAGACTGGATAGAAAAGTTGGAAGACTATTTTGAGCTTGAGGATATTAGGGACCCATTAAGGGTTAGGTTGGTGCAAACTAAGTTGAAAGGTAATGCTAATTTATGGTGAAAATAGTTGTAGAAAGATAGAGTAGAGAATGGTGAAACAAAGATCACCTGGTGGAACAGATGGTTGCAAGGTAAATGGTGCATAAGAGGAATTCTTGTGTAAATGTTTCAAATGTGGAGAAGTTGGGCATCGATCTTTTGAGTGTCCTGAGGGATCAAGTAAAGGGACTGGTAAAAAGAATTATATGGAACATGAAGAGTAGGTAGTTGAGGATGATATAGAACTAGAGCATGGAGAATCCCTTATGCTTAGGAGAGTCTTGATGAGGAAGAGCAGGGAAGAATCTTTTTCAGACTGTGTGCAAATCAGGAGGTAAGTGTTGTAAGGTTATTGTGGATACTGGAAGTACTGATAACTTGGTATCTGAGGAGATAGTGGAGAAGCTTGGTTTGAAGAGCATTCCACATTCTTGTCCTTATAGGATAAGTTGGTTAGAAGATGATCATGCAAAGGAGGTGAAATAATAGTGTTGGGTGAACTTTAATATTGGTCCCTTCAAAGATGAAGTTTTGTGTGATGTTTTGTCAATGAGTGCTTGTCATGTTTTGTTGGGTAGACCTTGGCAGTTTGATAGAGGAGCTATGTATGATTGTAGAAGAAACCTGATTACTATAGAGAAGGATGGAAAAAAGTTTACTTTGGCTTCCTTGGAGAAAAAGCAAGAGGAAGTGAGGAACTTGAGTCTCTTGAAGAGTTGCAGTGTTGAGAAACAAGATGCAAAGGTTATACTAGGGAATGGAATGGGTTTGGAGAAGAACCTTGTGGCTAAGTCTTAAAGTGACATGGAACCAGAAGAATGTAAAGGCTGAATTGTGTAGCATAAGACTTGGGTTGCAGATAGAAGGGCAAATAAGATGAAGTTTTTTAGAAAAGGTAGATCAGATGGGTTGAAGAAGGAAAGTGATGTTAAATGTCCCTTACTACCTTGTGCAGGTATGAGATAGAGAAAGGAAGGTAAAGGGAAGGAGAAGTTGCAGGATTTGACAAAGGAAAGAAGAGAGGTTAGGAGGAAGAGAAGTACAGACAGAGAAGACATTTGGATCAAGAACAAGCATGGCATCTACATCCAGAACCCAGTTCAATTTTCATGAGTTCCTCTCATGGAACATCTTTTCTTACTAGGGGTGTCTAATGTAGGAGCATCCTTGGGTCATGGAAATCTTACATCACCCAAAAATATTTTCATTCCAGTTTGTCTTTGTTTCAGTTTATGTTCAGTTCAAGCTGGTAGATCCAGTAGATCTTCATGTTTTCTCACCAAATCTCATGGATCTATGTTTACATCGTGGGAATGTTCATTTACCTTATTCCAAGATTTGAGCACAGTTGGTTTATTTTTTGGCAAGTTATCTCTTCCAGATTATGTGGTAATTCTTGAACTGACACCAGAATAATGTTCTTATCTTTTAGCTAGTTCGATCGTCGTGGATCATCCTTGTGACTTGCAAATCTAAATGGTGTGATTTTAAATATTTTGTGGAGTTTCCCCGACCTTTCGTATAGGTCCAAACTTCATCTTATGCACCTACTAGTGATTAATTCAAATTTGAGGCTGACCTATTCATGTGCATGTTATATTTTCTTTCATTGGAGAATGTAATGATCTTTGGGCTGATGCAGATGTTTCCAAATTTGTGCATGTGTATAAAGCATTGTAATTGATCTTTAGAAGGGGGTGGTGAAGATTAGAGTTGGGGATTTGGGAAAGAAAGAGTTTCTCTATAGGATTTTTCGCTCGCATTGAGGAGCATGTAAGAAGAGGGTAATTTGAGCATGTTGTATCAGGCCTATGAGCCGAATCTATAAGCCCAGATGTTGCCAGGTAGTTGTAATTGAATTTTCTAATAATAAGAATGTTTGGATTTGTTTTTGTCTCCATTTTCTGTGTTGCTTCCATTGTGTGACTCTTGCTGCATGGTCTGAACTATTTTCTTTAAGGACCCTCCAACCGTGGTTGCGTCAGAATTGGTTGAAACATTTATTAGAAACACTTCTTCATAGATCAACAATTTTTTGTTCTTAGGGCTCTTAAGAGACAACACTAGAATAGTGCACTCTGAAATGGTCGAGTGACTTGGAGAATGAATTGAACCCTTCCCTAGTATTTAACTTCCCACTTGGATCTATTGGAAAATTTAGTTTTGGTCCAATATGCATGAAACAAAAAATATGTTTCTTGCCAAATTTAACTGCTCTTAATTGACAGCTTTTCCAAGTATGCATTTTAAGTTGGAGTGGTCAAACAACACCGATTTGATCAAAACTAAGGGAGGTTAATGTGGAGGTATTCATTATTGACTTGCATGTGTAGATGAAATATTCCTAGGTTTCATGAGCACCAATAACCACATCATCATAGTTCAAAATTTTTTTGCTCTTAGGGCTCTTAAGAGACTACGTTGAAATAGTGCACTCTAAAAAGACCTAGTGACTTGGAGAATAAGAGTCCTTCCCTAGTGTTTATTTTCCCCCCTAGATGTGTTGGTACAAATAGTTTTGGTCCAAGACACATGAAACAAAAAATATGATTCTTACCAAATTTATACTACTTTCCACTAACAGTTTTTACAACTATCCATTCTAAGTTGGCATGTTTAAATGATGTTGAGTTAACCAAAATTGAGAGAGGTTAATGTGGATGGATTCCATATCAACTTATAGGTTATATGAAACATTCTTAGGTGCCATGAGCTCTAAGAACCACTCTATCATAGTTCTTTTTTTTTTGCTCTTATGGCACTTAAGAGATTTTGTCAAAATAGTGCACTATGAAATGATTGAGTGACTTGGAGAAGAAACATATCCATTTCCTAGAGTTTATCTACCTACTTGGACATGTTTGCACAGTTAGTTTTGGTCAAGTACACATGAAATGGAAAGTATTCTTCATACCAAATTTGCACTACTCTCCACTAACAATTTTTACAAGTATACATTCTAAGTTAGCATGGTTAGATGGTGTTGACTTGACTAAAACTAAGAGATGCTAATGTGGAGGGATGCATTATAGACTTGTAAATATTTACACAACATTCTAAGGTTCCATGAGCTCCAAGAAACACTCTGTCATATTTCAATAATTCCTTTCTCTTAAGGCTCTTAAGAGACTACGTTGGGATAGTGCACTCCAAAAGGATTAGGTGAATTGGAGAAAAAATAGACACCTTCCCTAGTGTTTACCTACCCACTTGGATGTGTTGGAATAAATTTTTTGTCAAATCTACTAATAATTTTGTAATTTTACAATTTAGCAACTTTTGTTTGAACAATCATATTCCCATGGGTAGCTTAGGACTATTTTTTTCTCATTTTTGTGGACATAATGATACCCAATATCTATATCTTTGTGTGTGGGTATGTGTAGGATCATGATGGGCCAAAAGTAGCAATATGATAGGTAAGTGGTTGATGACTTTTTTTTTTACCCATAATTGATGAAACAAAAAAGGGTTTTTAAAGGATATTCCTAGCTTTCCACCAATATAAATTATGCTTTACTTTGAATTTAATAAATATTATTATTGATTTTCTATTTGAATTATGACTAAAGTCCTAATTGATAGGCTAATTGAAAAAATCTATAGCTTTCAAATGGTATCACATTTTTTGAATTGAAAACATGTGTCACATTCTATTCTTCACATACTATAGGATTAAAAAAGAAAAAGTTGAATTTCATGAAGTTTTGACCAAGTTAAGGTGGTTAGGCATATGAGAGTATTTTATATTTTTAAAAGTTGTAATAAAAAAAACATAATTAATTATTTACTTGAAAAAATGCATCACATCTGGACATGATTCCTCTACTTATATCTAAAATTTATAAAAAAATATTATCATTTTATTGTGGTTAGGGTGATCCAGACACCTACTTATTTTTTCCCCGAAATTTAAGTACTACTTGCATTGAATTTCAAATTTTCACCAAATAGATTCTTAATTTTTTCAACAAACCTAGTAGTTTAGAAACTACATTCAATTTTCTATAGATTCTATTCTTACATATGTTTGAAATAATATAGATAGCTTATTCAAATTTTCGTCCAAGCTTCCTAACTCTATTTTTCTGATTTTTTGCCACTTAGGGCCTACTTTTCCATGGTGATGTTGCACATACCTATGTACTACCCTAGGAAATAAAAATATTTCATTTTTAGCATGTATTTATGTGGATTTGATGATCTTGTGGATTGCTATGACTGTCCCAATGTGACAATGGACTATATGTGGATTACAACATCCATAAATTCATGAAATTAATAATGAAAATCCTAATCAACATGAATATACTATTTATTTGACTATCATCCTTAATTTTCAACAAGGATATGACCTATCCAAGATTAAAAAATAATGTACCCTAACTCTCTAGACATCTATCCTTCCTCATCTCAATTCCTTTGGTCACACATCAAAACCAGTACACCAATATCACTCTCATTAATATTTCCAACCTCCTCGACTACCACTTATCTCATCTCTTGATCAAGAGTGGAAAGACATGAAAGATGTGGTGATGAAATGAGTAATTATGTTGATATTACATATTTTTTCTAGTCCTTCCTTTTTCAAGATCCTAAAATAATTCAAATAGAATGGCAAGGGGGATCCTAGGTAACATGCAAAACTTATATACTAATAAAGAAACTTAAATACAATTTTATCATTAATTTTAATGCATAATTCACATTCCATGTCACTTATTTTGGTGCACTAATCAAAAATAAAATTCAAATTGAAAAACTATCATTTCTAAAGAGCAAAATAAAATTTATTCAAAGGATCAAAACTAAAAATAAACTATAAATACTAAGGATGTTGCAACTATAGAGACTAAGGAAAAATTTATCAAATTTGGTGAAGTTGTTTAAGGAAACTAAATTTAGTATTAGTATATATGTTAATGTAAATGGATTGGTACCTCTACACACAAGCTATAGAGGAGGACCAGTAATATTTAGGTACTAAGTACAATTTTAGCCAATAAATTGTATCTTAAAAAATGATTATAATCTTTGTAAATGAAATATGATAATTTAGAGAAAAACATGTTTGAATTCTTTTTATTTTATTGCTTTACCCTTTACCTAAAAATTTAAATAAAATAATTGTTTCTATTAGAGATGGTGATGCAAAGATCAAGATGGACTACGAATTATAAATGATTGATAATAATTTATGAGTGGAAATGATATGTAATCTATAAACTATTAAAGTACAATATTACAATAAACCAATCTATTAAATGTTAGTGATCATAGCTCAACAATTATGAAGTGATTATACATTCAAATTTTAAGTTTCAAAGTAGAAAAACATGCACACAAGGAGCACATTATATGGTATGAACCAAGATTCCAAACCCACATAAACACAAGAAACAAACACCATATTAGCTCAAATGCAAGTTACTATCATGATTCCCCAAGAAATCTATTTGAATTGTAAAGAAAAAGGAATGAAATGAAGAACATAAACATGCATAAACTAAATATATTAAATCCTATTCAAATACAAAGAAAACTCTTAATCTCTTGGGGAAGTTGGTGTAAATTTGCTGTGGAAATTGGCCCTTTCCCAACTCCTATGCAAGCCTGGGTGATTTGATGAAGATGTGATCCACTTTGTTGAAGATTGAAGTGCTCCAAGATAAAATCTACATAACCTAGCTAAAGCTTTGATGAAATGGATGAAAGTTACTATGGATTTGAGTATAATAACTTTCCTCAAATTTTCGATGCTAAAATGAGGAATGAGACCTCTTATTTATAGAATTTCAAGTTGGAGAAATGCCCAAAATGAAGCAATGTGGGACTAGAATTTAACCAATGGCAAGGTGCCACTTGTCAAGATGAGAATGGTTGAGGGATGTGCACATTTTGATGAATGTGACCATAAATTCAATTAGGTGATATTTGAAATTAGTGAAATGACATGTAAGAGGGAAAAGGAATGTCTTAAATGCCACTTGGCTCAATGCAAAGATGAAATAAATTTCTGGTTGGAAGGACAAAGTCCACTTGGATTTTGAATTCAAATTTGAGAGAATATTCCTCCATTATGTCATGTTGAGGGAAAATAGGGATTTAATAAATGAATTAAATCTATTTTCATGTGCAAGTGGAAAAAGTTAAAGGATGGGACATCAATTAGGATTAAATTAATCAAGGGTTAATTAATTTAATGAAGGATTAGATGATGTGACAAATTTGACTTAGATTTATGGGTTTGTTTAAATCAAAGATGAGAAGAATGTGATTTTAGAGTTAGTTAAATAAATATTTTGATTTATTTAGCTAAAAGGGGATGATGTTAGCTTAAATTAAACAAGGTTTAATTTATTTAATTTAATAGATAGACTTTAGAGATTTAATCAAATAAAGGGAATTTATTTAATTATGGACATAGGGTTAATTAGATTAGATAGATTGATTTAATTAACAAAGGAGAAAGACTTAATTAGATAAGATGATTTATTTAATTAAGAGAGAAAAATTGATGAATTTAAATAAATAAAGGTATTCGATTAAATGGTTAGACTGAGGGATGATTAGGGATGAAATGGTGTTAGTATTTGGGATCAAGTGTGTAATGCCAATCAATATATTTTCCATGTCTACATTTTTCCCCTCTTTGAAGAAAAATACTTGTGTTGATTCAAAGAATAAACTATCTTGATCAAAAGCCATAATTTTCTTATTTAAAATTTGTCCCATTGTTGCCTTGATGAGATAAAATATGCCAATATACTACCGCCTCGAGAGATCAGATGAAAAGCTTGATTTTTGGTTGATCTCACAATAAAAGAGGACAAGGTGCTCGATGGGTCCAGAAAGGCTCCAGGAGGTCAAAAAATGAGGTAAAATGCAAAAAAATGATGTAAAAAAACCTTTGGATGGACAAAAATAGGATCAGGGGACCTAAACCCTTCCTGGATGACCAAACAAGGTCAAAAAACCCTAATTTTCAAGCTTAAATAGGCCTCAAGGGCTACTTCCAATTCATTTTCACATTTAGCCTAAGAAGATTCTGCGATTTTGAGCTCTAACACCTTAGCAAGATGGCACAATGACATCTCCCAATGCACATTTCCAATCGAGTCCAGATGTATCAGAGGCTTCTTGGCACTAGACCATCGGTGAGTCAACTTGACCCGAGCTTATTTTTTGCTTTTTTCATGCTCATTTGATGCTTTCTAGACTAGGTCCCTAAGCATGGTTCAGGATCATGGGCCACAGGACTAGTCACCCAGGGATCCATAGGTTGGAGAGCAGAGGTAGGAGCAAGATCCAGGACACCATGATAGGATCCCAATGCCTCCTAGGGATGGAGAGCAGGATCAGCTCCACATGCAACCACCTCCACAACTAGATCTAAGATATAGGAAGATTTTGTAGCTGCAGGCCCAGGTACAAGCACTAACAACTAAGAGAGATTAGGCTAGGGTTGGGTGGGATTAGGCCATTTTATAGAGGCAAGCCATAGAGTTACAAGAGACAATAGAGATGGGTCGCCAATAGCAGCTAGAGAGCATGGCCGCCTCCTCCTCTCAGAACATAGTATCACTCCAGGCCTACAGAGAGGTAGTGCAGGAGGGAGACTATTACAGGATGTACTACTACTAGGCCATGCCTCAGTTACCAGTAGGGATAGGCCTTTGTTTTTTATTAGAGATAGGATTCTTTTTGCACCCTTTGGGCTCGTGTTTTATAGCCCCATGGGACAATTGTACTTATTGGCATACACATGTACATTGATTCGATTATTGTATCATGATAGTTCATACTTGATGATATATGAGATGACAGTTTTGATGTGATATGTTATGGTCCTATTTTATGCATTGTTGATGATCTTTATTTTATATGCTATGCAATGATGTTCTATCCTATGTGATGCAATATGATGTATGATGATATGTTGTTATGATGTGATGCAAGAATTATGTAGATGTTGATGGATGGATGCATTTCTTTTTCAGTATCTTTCTATGCACTTTTTATGATGATTGTGTAAATGTTATGTTATGCAAATGCTTAGACTAACAAATCTATATTATGCAATGATGGATGGTATAATGCTATATGAATTCAAATGTTGTAAGTGATGGTGTAATGGATGCTTATATGTGCAATGCAATGTTATGGTATGGTAAATGCAAATGATATGATAGATGTAAATGATGCTTATATGTGGGATGATTATGTTATGCCTATGATGATGCAGATGATTTATGTAATGATTTATCTATATGTATGGAAATGCAATATGTGTTTCTATATGATATGTTGTGCAATATGCAATATGCAATATGCTGATGGTTTTTGGATGCAAGATGGATGCAATATTAATGATGATTTGATTAACTATCATGATACAACTGTTAGCGTGAAAAGAAAGAGATAGAAGAAGGTAAGAGATTCCAACAAGACATGATGATTTTCTTGCCGAGGAGTTAGGATTTTCAAAGTGCTAATTACCTTATGTTTGATAACACACATAGGTACGATGCATCAAGGTATGAATAAATAGGATGACACTGTACCTAGTGTGATGGACTTTTCAAGACTCAAAAATTAGATAAGAGTATCCCTGTTCACACCTAGTGTATGAAACTTTATTTAGAGTGTAGTTCAAATATTTCAAACA
>VDFB02349986.1:0-27730 GCA_007258455.2 Sequoia sempervirens
TGGAAAGGATTGAAAGGAGAAGTTCAACGCTACATTCAGGAGTGTCTTGTTTGTCAAGCGAATAAAAATGAGCATACATTACCAGCCGGTTTGCTGCAACCACTTCCTATTCCCAATCAAAAATGGGAAAGTATCTCGATGGACTTCATCACAGGGTTGCCCAAGGCCCAAGGGAAGGATTGTATTTATGTAGTGGTGGATAGGTTAACCAAATTTGCTCATTTCTTCGCCATTACCAGCACTTTTTCTGCAGCCCAAGTTGCAGATCTGTTTTTTCGAGAAGTGTTTAGGCTACATGGGTTGCCAAAGAACATTGTGAGTGATAGGGACAACAAGTTCCTAAGTACGTTTTGGCAAGAAGTCTTCAGAATGAGTGGTACTGTGCTCACCCCAAGCACTAGTTACCATCCCCAAACAGATGGGCAAACAGAAGTGGTGAACAAGTGGTTGGAAGGCTACTTGAGAAATTATGTGTCAGAACAGCAGAAAGCTTGGGTCAAGTGGCTGCATATAGGCGAATACTGCTACAACTCTACTTTTCATATGTCAATTAAGATGTCTCCTTTCTTGGCACTTTATGGGTATGAAGCACCTAGTTTTGCAGATTTGGTGTTTGGTGACAGCAAAGCACCCCTAGCCAAGGATTTGTTGCAGCATAGTCAAGACATAATGAAATCTTTGAAGGATAATTTGCATATTGCACAAAATCAGCAGAAGTTGTATGCTGATCAGAGGCGTGTTGAGCGTTCTTTCGAGGTTGGGGATATGGTCTATCTTAGTTTACAACCATATAGATAGTCTACTCTCAAGAAGAGTGGAGCTGAGAAGCTCAAACCTCGCTTCTATGGGCCATTTAGGGTCATCAGAAAAGTTGGGGCAATAGCTTATGAATTAGAGCTACCTTCTGATAGCAGAGTGCATAACGTCTTCCACGTGTCTCGCCTCAAGAAGGCACTTGGACATAATGTGGTTGCTTCATCACAGTTGCCACCGTTGGATGAAGAGGGACAGTTGGTTCTAGTTCCAGAGGAGATACTTGACTTCAGAGAACGTTCTTTGAGGAAAAGAACCATCGAGAGAATACGGTAAAGTGGAAGAACTGCCTATGGAGGGGATGCAACTTGGGGAAAGTGATGAGATATTGCGGCATCTAGTTCTGCGATTACTTGAGGACAAAAACAATCTTAAGGGGAAAATTGGTGTAATATCCCTTCTCAATCGATCTTGACCCAGATTTGGCCTTTTTCTAGAAACCCTAAGGCTAGTCCGGAAGGTAAAATTAGGGTTTCCTATTTTTGAGGTTGTCTTTGTTCGGAGTTGGTGGATCTGATGGCGGACTCTTTCTGGGTTTTCAGAGAGCTTCGCAGTGGTAGGTTCCTTTCGGCATTCAGAGCATTTTCTGGAATTTACTATTTTTAGTAAATTCTATTTTTGGCAGCTTTCCAGTTGGGTTCAGCTTGGTTGACTTCCTGCTTCAGTTTGGTCAGTTGATTTGCTCAGTATTGGCTTCAGGGCACATTCGGAGGGATAAGTTAAGTCATTTAATTAAAAGTCACGTTTTAAATATTATATTTTTTACGTTGACCCCTTGGCCTAGACTATTGACTTAATGCTGTTTTTAAAAAGTGGTCTTTGAGGGTGGCGCCCTCATTAAAAGATTATTTTAATTTTGCCAAAGTCAAAGCAAGTATGAAGGGCGCATTTATCAAAGTGGTATTTATTTTAAATATCAAATGTTAAGCCTTGAAGGAAAAGTACGCCCTCTTGAAGAAAGGGTTAGGGTTTTGACATTGAAGCAGATTTTAGGGTTTCGTGAAGTCAACCGAAACTTATAAAAAGAAGACTTGAGCATCATTTCATCATCTTTGAGTGGAGCTATCATTTATGATGTCAGTTGAAACGGGCCTTAGGGGCCGAGGCCTAGCTTGGGCATCGCCGTGTTTGCAAGACAACATCCTGAGTGAAGTGATTCATTATATTGTGAGTTGCATTTAAGTTAAATTACATTATTTGAGTTATTTGCATACTTAAGATTAGATTTGGCATGTTAGAGGTTTAAACTTATTGCATTATTTAGCACAGCAGATTTATGTTTTGCTCATATCTTGAAAAATACAAAAAAAAGTATTCTGGGTATTGCATCAATCTTTGAGTTTGTAAAGGGCGCCCATATTCTCAAGTTTATAGAATTTTTAAAGGAGTTTTGAATTTTTGAGAAGAAGTCGAACTTCTTGCTGGGCCGTACCACTTAGTCATGCATTGATTTCCGTGCAATATTAAATATTGGCATTTAGGGTCTGTCTCTTGCATCCATTCTAGGCGCCTTCTCATTAGCTGTGTTTCGCATCTAAGAATAGGTCAATTGGGTAAGGAATGAGTGATTTATGAATCATTTAGTGAATCTTTATGCTGCTGGTTAAAGGGTGAAAAGTGCAGATCTGTCAAACTGTCTACAGAAATCTGCACCTTCTGATTTGGTTTTGGCACTGTGATTTACTTAAGGATTGTAGCAGATTCATTGTTGAATGTACCATTTGAAAAGCATCTGATATCTTGACATTGCAGGCAATAATTATATTTTGTAAACTGGCAGTAGTACTGACCAGTGTTCTTAATATTGCTTTGTCATTATTTGTAATACTCGTTCTTGCTTTCAGTATTAGTTTGAAATAGTTATAACTCCGCCCTATGGTAGCTACTTCCCATTCTGGGTGAGCAAGCACATTCTGGGTGTTGAGTAGTTTCAGTATTCAGCATTTCATTTCAAGCTTTGCTTTCTGTAATCACTCCGTCATATGGTCGCCCCTCACTCCGCATTGGATTGAATTGCTTTTATGCCAGTTGAGTTCAAGCATTTAGAGTAGAAGACCCTCGACCAATGCTGCGCCATCGCCGGTAGCCATCTTCAGTTGGTTGTTTCCATGCGTTTGGGTTTATCATCTAACCTTAATGGGTACTTGGCAATGTTGTAATCTATTAGTGAAAAAGCGAAAAAATTGGCTGGGGTATGTTTCAAATTCTGATTTATTTTGAAAAGAATATGAGTGACTATGAGAGAAGAATGTGTTAACATGTTTATGATCAGATTTGTGAAAAGAATTGCTGCATAGATTGGATCAGATTTGTGAAAGAAATCAGTACATGATAGTGATCAGATTTGGGAAGGAAGGTTGATAACTGAATGTGGATCAGATTTGTTTTAGGATCATTCTTGTAATTTGTGATCAGATTTGTGAGAGAAGTCCATTGCGTGAAATGTGATCAAGGATATTGCATGGTGTGTGTTCAGATTTGAGAAGGAAGAGAAGTTGTAGTTGGATCAGATTTGTGTTTGAATCAGATTTGGTGAAGGAGTTTATCATATCAGCATTGACGAATTCAATAGGTTGGAGCCTATCAAATTGAGGTTGGAGCCTCTTGCTGGGTTGGAGCTCAGTTTGTGTGGGTGTTGGAGCCTCCAATAGGTTGGAGCCTATCAAATAGAGGTTGGAGCCTCTTGCTAAATTGGAGCTCAGTTTGTGTAGAGATTGGAGACTTTAGTAGTAGGTTGGATCCTACAAGAAGAAGAAGAAGATTAATATATATATATATATAAGCAACATTTTGCCGTGATTTTCTCCCACAAGGATTTCAACGTAAATCGTGTGTTCTCTTTGTGTTCTTAATTGCTAGGTTTTGCATATGTGTAGTCGATGTGATTGATTGAGTTTGAAAAGTAAAAGTTTGTAATATACTGATTCACCCCTTCGCCTTCCCCCCCTCCCCTCTCAGTACAACTGTGTGCTCAACACTAGAGAATCATATGAGATATTGACTTTTCAACTTTTTTGGAAATTCCAGATTCAGAAATATTCAGCATCTCAACAGATCCATAAGTTTTCATAAAGTAGTCTTCTGTTTCCTATTCGCAACACAGATATTTTTTTCAAATGGCTAGTTTAAAGAATATGATATTTGAAGGTAACTAAAAGTTTTCTGACAAGAATTATAATAACTAGAAACAATGAATGCTAGCTATTTTTTGGTACACATGTTTGGATCAGATTCTGTTGAGGAATGAAACAAGATCAACAACAAGAAGAAATGATCAAAACAAGTTTGATGAGTGGAATAGAGAAGCAAAGAAGCAATGATGCTGATATAACTCTCTATGACTAATGAAATGCTACCAAAAGTACCGACCGGTGAAGAAGCTTCAGTTATTTGGAAGCGATTAAAGGAGTTGGATGAAACTTAAAACAAAGTTAGAATCTTCTTGCCTAAGAATTCACTGTTTTCAATCAAAATGGATAAAAATGAATCTTCGCAAGGCCATTTGGTAAAGATCAAGGGTGTTAGAGAATGGTTAAATGCTATTGCACAGAAAATAGAAGAAGACAGTGGTAATCACTCTCAAGATGCCCCCACCTTCATTTAAACATTTTGTTGAAACCCAAATATTATAGCTACTCATTGAGCAACACAAGTGAAAAAATTACTTTAGGAGTAACCATGGGAATGAGGGTTTAGAGATGACTTTGGCAGCAAACTTCAAGGGCGAGGATCACATTACTATTAAGAATGAAGGAAGAAACAGAAAGGGCAACAGAAAAACATGACTCAGGTAGCCAAAAGACTTTTAAATGTCATTATGGTAAAAAAACTAGGCCATAAAAAGAAGTTTTGCAGGAAACATAAGGGGTGAGAAAAATAACCAACTGCCTCAGAAACAAGTCAATTTTACAAAAAACAAGGAAGAGGAAGACCCTACAATTACTACATGCTTATAATTATGTTTATTGATTGAAATAAAACCCTACAATAACTACACACATACATTGGTCAACTAAAAACAAAGACTATGCAATGCAAGTAAACATACACCAAACATTATAAGCTAAACATGGCAGTTGTATTCAAAACTACAAGAGACCAAAAAAACACCTACTACAATACAAAGCTTTCATCATCAAGAAGGCATAAGAATTACCACTAGAAATCAAATGAGCAAATACAAATTGTTTATAATATTTACAAAACCATCACATGAAAATAACTAAAAAGCTAACTGCTACTTCTACTCTAGGAACTGATTGCTTGCATGCAATGCAAGTTTTATTATAAAATCCTAACTGCTAAAACTAAAACCATGCAATCATCAATTAGATTGATGGTAAGGATTATTACAAACTAACACTTAGAAGCTTACATCTCTTGCATGACACAACATATAAAGATAAATGATCTAAGATTGCTAACTCTAGGCTAAAATAGCATGCCCTATAAATAGCTCCAACTAAAAGTAGCAAATTTTAGAATATGTTCTTTCCCCCAAAAAACATGACAGCACAAGCTATTTTTAGCACAGACTTTTGGATAGGCACATCTAAATGACTTTGATTGTTTTGCAACTTTTCCTCTAATAATAGCCTAAGTTACTGGTTCGGGTTCAGGTTTGAGGGTTCGGTTCGCAGGTTTGGTCAAAAAAAAAATTGGGGTTGGGTTCATTTTGGGTTCCTCCATACAAAAACATATAAAATCAGAAATATATACATATTTACAACAATAAATAAGTTCAAAATACTACACATAGCATCATATATTGTATAATAAACAAAACCACCATAAAAATAAAAAATATTAGAATGTCAATTAGTGAAACTCGAATGTCATGATATATATTATATATTAAAATTAACTACATTGCTGCATTTCTCCTTACAAGTAAGCATTGAGTAACATCAACGAAGATTGTCTAATTGGATGACAATATTATAGATGAAGACTTGTAGGCAAACTTGGAAACTTGGACTTGGAGAGTACCTTGGAAAATTGTATAAATTCATTGGGAGTTTGAGGGCAATGCCCCAAATGGAGTCAAGGGGCAGACCATAATTAAGACCTCCAAAACCACACAAACCTTCATGGTCTACATCATTTTGCATTCACAATAAGACCCAAATTAAGACCATCAAAGCCACACAAACCTTCATGATGCACATCAATTAGGGTTTGGGGGGCAAATGATACTTTTTAGAGTAGGAAAAAAGTTCCAAAAAATAAAAAATTTAAATGAAAAAGGCGAAATTCGTCTGTGTTCCATGAAATCCACCCAAATTCCCCTCAAGTTCACCTGATTTCAACTGGGCCAGACCCTGTCCAAACCCACAAGGGACCGGATCTGAACCCCAAACTGCGGTTGGACCGGACCAGGACCTAAGGCCTTGGGACAACAAACCGGTAACTTAGATAATTGTTAACAGTAACACTATAAATACATCTAAAAACTCTAAAAATCCACTTTGACACTTTGGACACACCTGAATCTGATTTGTCCATGGCCTGAGATAACATTGACATTTTAGAACACTTTGTCAAGGTGCAAACTTATCCTCTGGGCATGCCCCTATCAATACAAAACTTGATGAATTTTCATCTCCACCATCAAGAGTGGACCTAACACTTTCAAGTGTGCTTGACAATGGAAACTCAAACTTTAGACTTTACCTTTATCACATGCACCCCTTTGATCTAGGTGCACACTTCAATACAATACTTAGACAATTTTTTATTTGAATGCCTCCTCAAAGGTGTGCCTCTGATCTCATGCCTTAGCCACTTTCTCTAAGTTTTGAACAGAACTTCAATTTCTTCTCGTAGAGGTGCACAACTCAAAATGGAAACTCTAGACTTGAATTTGCATAAGTCTTCCCTTGCAAGTGCACACTTATGAGTGCATTCTGAAACTTGAATTTTCCTTAATTGAGGTGTGCATCTTATAATTGATTATGCACTTTGATTTTGACTCTATCAAGTGCACCATTCAATGCAGATGGGGACTGGGGGCCTAAGGTAGGCAACCATCCCAAGCAGCTTCACACACACACACACGTTATCAACTGCAACAGGCAGTAACACAGAAATTTCAACAACAAAATAACAATATTTCAATATATCCCTAGTGAAAGTTCAGAAACAAGTAATTACAGAGACTCCAAAAGTCTCCAAATTTCAATTTCCAGCTTAATTTTCAGGCACTCAGCTCACAACAAAACATTCAGAAAAGCAGAAATCAATGTCAAAATAACCTGATATAGGTATGCATAGTAAATTCTACCCACACTCTACACGCGCCGTAATAGGCGTATACATTTGCATCTTGTATTTTATTCTGTCGTCTCTTACAATCTCTGAGTTTCTTCACAACCAAGGAGGAACATAATTTCTATATCTACAACCTTCTCCTTCTATCTCCTATATCCAAGCCCTCAGCTAGGGATGAGCATAATTCATTTCTGCTCTGCTGCACTCTTTTTTTCTGTTTCTCTCTCTCTGTCTCATGTGTTTGCAGAGTAATAACTAATACCTGAAATTCTTAACAGGCATGTAACTGCTATGCCCTCAAGACAGTCAACCACCAAGTGTAACACCTCATTTAAAGTCTGAAACTGCTGTGACAGAGAGGAGAAGAAATTGAAACTGTCCAGCAAATAGTGGAGACTGCTGCACATATTAAGGCATGACCCTGATGCAAGGCAAGGTGATATTGACCTCAACCAATCAGATTCCAACTTGTCTTCAAAGTCTCAAACCCAATCTAGGGTATCTTCCTTCTTGAATTCACCTACTCGCTTGTAGGTCAGCAGACATACTTATTCAACTATATCTTCCAAAGAAGGTCATTCAGGGACTTGCCACAAACATTTTCAGAAACACATTTTCCTGCCATTCAACATATCAAACCCTCGCCATGGGTTGTTTTGGAACTTCATGCCCAAATCTGCCCTTCAACGCTATTTCTAGGCCTAATTAGGCCTCTTTTCCAAAGGAGGTCCTTGATATTCTTCTCAACAAACTTGAAACACTTCACCACCAACTTCAACCAGTCACCAAACTCACAATTCCATCATTGGATTCTACAGAACACATCAATTTTCTGCTGTCCTAAGCCAAAACCAGTATTTTCAAGCCTAACATTCAAACTTGTTAGACTAGGGCACGTGTAAATCCTCCTCTAACACTATCACCCTGCCCTACAAACCTAAAAATCTTAAAGCGCACATCTAATAGGCCCATTCCACCAACCTACAGATTTTTTCCCACGGTGGAATGGCCTAATTTTCCATATTTTCAACAAAACCCTAGTAACCCTAGCGAACAGTGTAACCTTCAGTAATTTGGCTCTAACTTCTGCAAATTTAAATGAAATTCACTCCAAGTGGATTCAACAGAAAGCTTAAACAAAACTCCAACTGATCACACAGGTTTCACATTGATTACTGTTTGTACGGAGCCATACAGTTCGAGAAAATGCAAGTTTATACAGAAAATCACCTAAAAACAGAGCAACAATGTATTATTCCTTCAAACCTTCAACAAGCCAACCTTCCTCGATGATATTAGAGGCTTTTTAAACATGTTTTGATGTCACACCAACGGTCTACAACAGAAATTTGAAATGATGACCGTTCACATTCCAACTAACCCCAAAATTGACAAAAATGCACAATGCAACATTTGCAAAATTGCAACCTTATTGACAACATTTTGACACCACCCCTCTAGGACCCTAGACAACTTGAATTACATCACATATTGGTCAAATTGACCTTATTACATCATAAAATGACTCAACTCTAACCTAGACTCCAAAAATGCAAAAACAAACCAAAATGTGCAAGGGTGCTCCTGCACCAGACCCATAATAGGAGCATGGTTAATGAGGCGTCAGACAGGTCTGCAGCATAAGGTAACTGATGGATTAAAGTGGCAGGATATAAGGCAAAAACTGTCGGCCAAATAGGGTGCAGAACCAAACTCCCATGCCCACAATATTCTAAAACACCCAGGTAAAAAAGAACGTCCAACAAGGAGTGAGTAATATTGTGTCAAAAATTGTTATATCTAATAACAACTGCCAGCCAATAGCAAGAAAGACATACCACAACCCAAAGAATATAGGCAAGTCCCAGCAGAGGAGTCGACCAGCAGCAGTGTTTAAAGTGCCTAAGTGAGATATGACAGGCCCCAGCAGGACTGAAAGGAAATGTACAAGTTGAAATACCTTCATTTAGTGCTCAAAGATGAATTCAAGTGCCAACGAGGAATGTGCAGGCCCCAGCAGGAAAAACAATGCCTAGCAGAGAAGTTTAAAATGCCATAGAAAGTTGTGGCAGGCTCCAGCCAAATAATATGCACTGCCCAGCAAAGTATATAACCAGCCCAAAATAAAAACAAATAGTGTGGGTTCCAGCCAAGACATGTGAGCAACAGATAGAGAGAATTCAGAATCTTCCAAAGATGCTGGTGGCCCCACAGCAAAAGACAAGTCAAGGTGGATCCCTCAAGCAGAAACAAATCAAGGAAGAAAGAAAGATGCATCCAGTTACACTGTGGACCCTATGAATAAAACGAACCTAAAAGATCAATATAATCAGAAAGCACAGAAAATCAGACAAAATCCAAAATTGAGACTATTATTCTTTTGTTTTGTTTTTTTGGGTGTGCAAGATAGTGCATAGGCCCGGATGCTCCTACTGTCCTACATCACTTCACTATATAACTTTGAATCCAATCCACACATCTTCATATCCATGAGCAAGTGCACCTTGATATAATACTTAGCAAAAAAAATTGATCTCAAAGGTTTTCTTATCGAAGGTTTGCTTCACACAAATGTCTTCTTGATAATGAATTATTTTTTTTGGTTTTGAAAACGCAATACCTTACTCCTATATCAAATGCATGATTAATCTTTAGACTTGGCAAAAATCTTCAATGGCAACCTTCTTTCTTCAATGATCCTACGAACATTTAGAAAAGAGCCACAAAGATGCCTGTAATATACACCCTAGTTTTTTTTTTGTGATTTTTTGGAATAACAATAAAGCTACAGCCAACTGAAACTTAGCCAAATAACCATATTCACTAACAAACTGCTGTTTCAAGGGTTCTCAGTGATAAATATGACAGTCATATCAATTTAGAACAAGAACATTGAATACCTAGATGAGCAAAACAAATATACTTCATCAATGTATTAAAACCCATGTGCTGCAATAAATTTTTCAATCCGATACAATTTATAACAGCGAGTTTATAGACTGTTTACACTCAGAATTTCATGAACAGCAGATATACAAACTTGAATAACATTAAACAAGCTCCTAAAAGAGTGCATTACACAAACTAAACCATTTTTGACATACCCGGAAGCTGCAACTCACAACAGGTCCGCAAACAAGTCTGGAACAGCGTACAGAGGTTCTGTTAATGGCTTCACAACACCACAAAACTGCACTTCTCCACCCAGTACTTGATGCCAAAGTGATAATCTGCCCTAGGTGCCTCCAAACCAGCAAAAATCTGCTCAAAACCCTAGGCATTCAGCTCCCAAAAGTCGCATGCCCTTGTCAAGGTGGTACGTACTACGGCTAGCAATGGAGATGGTACGGCTGGCTATTGGAATATTTCCGACATGTTTATGGCTCTCAAAACCTGCTGTCTTTGACCCCACTAATCTGCTCTGAAAAATAGTCTTGAAAACTTCAAACAAATTCACCAAAATCTAAAGCAAATAAGCACCAACATGATTCCTAAATGAACCGCCAGCAAATCCACCAGGAAAGATCTCACTTTCAAAGTGGACGTCCTCTGTGAAGATTACCATCCTCACAAAGCCCTTGGAAGACAATGTCAACCAGCAATAACCTGTTCATCAAATTCCTCCAGCATGAGTTGCAAATGAGCTCATAAAGTTTCTTTTGTATCTCCTCCAAAATCAACACCCCTCTTGGAGAAATAAAAATATTTTATTTTATTTTAAATTCCCGTTACCCCCACTTGGGCATCCCCCTTTATGTTGCTCAAATATTTACTTTTTAATACTTCCTTATGTCTCCTCAAAAAGTCACCTTTAAAATTTTAAATAACACTAAGTTATTTATTTTAATTTACTTTATAACTTTACCGTTAAATAAAATAACTCCTCCAATTAAATAAACTGACCGCCGAAACATTATTAAAAGCACAAACCAACTATCCCAAGATGAAACTGAAGCTGTGTGACATAATCGGTGCCGAAATGGTGACTTACTAAAAATAGCCATAACTATCAAAGTGTTTGAAAACATCTAATCGGCATGAACTCAAAGCAACACCTAGAAAGGCCACATAGGTTACACTTCATGTCTCCAAGACTTGAGGAGCTCCCTAGTCCTTACCCAAATTAGCCTATGGGAACCTCGAAGGATAGGCTAACGGCTAACACTGACATAGCTTAAGAAGGCAACATTACAATGCCAAGGCAAAACAAATTGGAAAAGACCTAATCATGACTTGCACTTGGATAGGGAGACTATGGTACAAGCGGATCCAATTCTATAGTGGACTATGCATGGGCCTAATTCTTTGACAACCATACTAGCCATCTGTTTGCTGTCCCGGGTTTCTTGTTTTTCTACTGCTAAGAGGAATTGGTATACTTATAGTTTCATCCACTCTATTAAGAGGAGACGACTTACCTCTAGGAGGGCAGAGAAGATTGTGGTTGTACATAGCACCTTGTGTCTAATTGACTACAACACGCTTTTGTACACGAAGAGTCCAATAGCCTAATAAGATACAAAACCATATAAGCCAACATAGGTTGATGAATATGTAGCACAAACAAGGTCGGTTGGTATTGCTTTGGAGGAGCTTGACCTTGAGGAGTCTAGCAATTTTAGTGAAGAGGGGTTTGGTGCGAACTTTGGGGATGAAAGATGATTTGGGGCACTGGGCCATTTGCCAATTGTATTTTTTAAGGTAATCACAAATTTGAATATTATATAAATATATGGATATTCGGCATTTTTATTGTTCATTCAATGCAATATCAAATATGTTTGGATATTTCAAAGTTTCATTGGTTATTCCTTGTATATTTTTTATAACTATTTTTTTAAGTACTATATATATTCCCCCGCCATCCCCACATCATCCCTAAATCTGGGCCCTTGGTCCCCCCACCCCCAAGACTCGTCCCCACCATCCCCCCATCTTGAGACTTTGTGGAACAAAGTGTAAGTTCTCAATTCACTCATTAGATTCCTCAAGCGCTTGCTATTAGGAACAAGATGCTCCCTTACCTTATAGATTATTACTCACTATCACTAGACTATTTTTTATCACAAAGGTTGGGGTTAATAGCTGTTGGCACACAAGAAACCCTAATTACACCTATAGCCTCAATGATATTATTCAACTAAACTCTAAGCCTCATCAGGCACCAAACTATAGACTACACCCTTAAATCTCTTATAATTCCTCCACTTTGTTTGTCTTAGGTTACCTCTCAAGGCTCCATCAAAGTTCAACTTAAACCAACCTCACTCTAGTGAAACCATTTCCCCTGTCTATTAACTTTTTTAGCTACCCCTTTATTGGTGCTACATATTTCCCCATGTTAATACGTACACAGATTTGTGTTTTTTTCCACCAAAAAAGGAATGTAACACACAAAATAATCTTCTAGGGACAATAAATAAAGGGAGCCACTTCTTCCAATTTTTATGTGTTCATTGCTTTCACCCAGTTTGGAAAATACCCTTATTTTTCTTTTTTTCCCAGGTCACTCGGTCCATAAAAATAAAAACCTTTCATCAAAACTGATCATAGCAATATAGTAATTAATGGCTTTTCATTTAAAATTAGAATAAACCTTTCATCAAAACTGATCATAGCAATATAGTAATTAATGGCTTTTTCATTTAAAATTAGAATAAACAAGAAAAATTAGTACTAAAACTATGTATAGATTTTATACATTCTTGGATTTTTTTTAACCAAACTGAAAAATGCATTCAGCATAGTGTTGTGTTCTTTAACAGCACATGATAAACTTGGCAGTAACAGAATTACAGCAGCATATAACAGTGATAGCTAAAGCATATGCTGGCAAGAAACAGCAACACATTGAACACATTGATGATTTCATTATTTCAAAGATTCCAAATAAATACAGGTAAAAACTTGTCCCCAAAAGTTTTCCAAAATACAGCATATTGCCTTGAGTTACTGTGTTAATCTATGTGTGAAATGCACCCAAGTACTCCTCAAACTGCCTACAAAACCGCTAGTAGATAGTAGGATATACGAGAAAATTCTTACGGTAAAACACCTGCAAGGTTTCCTCCGAGCCCTGAATATAGACCCTTGAGAACTATTTTACCCCCAACTCGAGCTGCCTGAAACACAGCATGTGTACACAATAAGGTACCTTGCATTTCCAAAATAATAAAAATTGAATTAGAAATGTATACCTTTAAAAAGCATGATTATCAGAATGGATAGTGTCTCTTTAAAAAGAGGGGATATAGAAATAAAAGTTCCAGCTACAATTACACCAGACTGCTTGAAAACCAAATTAATCTAAACAGAATAGTCATGTTTGAAAACCAAAATAATCTAAAAGTGTGTGTGGATATTTTTCTCATAAACTAAACATGTGAGCTTACAGATATCATTCACAAGCATTGCCTTTTGTTCAAGCTACTAAATACCTTCATAAAAATTGGATAGTTGTCTCTTATCCCAATCTTAACTAAACAGACCTAAGAACAGCCAGAGTAAATTTCAAACCACAACCCTTTATACATAGGCAACACATTATTTATTTTTATATGTATTTCATTTTCTTGAAAATAGTTAGGGTTGGTACTAGCTTAGAGTTTCTTATTTTATTTTATCTTTTTTCTAAGTAATGGCAACTTGGGACAGGCTGATGAGGACAGCTGGAAAGGAGGGAGCACAGGGCTGAGAAATATGTTTTTCAAAATCCCCAGGTCATGAGGAAGGCAAGGAAGTTTTCCTGTGCATCTCATGTTCCCATTTCTAGTGGAAACAAGGAAATCAGAGCCAAACCCACAGAAGCACATCCTTGTTATGATTTATCTTGCTTCCCATATACACAAATAGTCAAATACACACATAACCTCAAGCGGATGGTCATGTCTCCCATGTCCATTCCTAGAATCATATTGAACAGATCAAGTAGTGACTGTTCTATATTACATTTATTTAAAATTCTATCAATAGGGACATAGGAAATTGTCCCATAGGTATAAATAATGTGTATTAGATTATAGTTATAACTTATATTAAAAGTGATTCTGTTCAAGATATAAAGTGTTATCTCAATTCATAGACAGGCAGACCACTTCATTCATTTGAGAAGCTGAATATTAAAAATGCAAGACAGCATTTGTTTTTGAGTGACATAGGTGTGAATCAATTGGTAGTACAAGGATAGGAGAATTACTCTTTCAATATGTATTGAATACAATTAATAAAAATCAAACGATAAGCTCAAATCAAATATAATGCTCCAGGTTCAATTATGTGTCTTAAATACAATATTTAATCTCTATGTATGAAACGTCTGACTAATTCTAGACCTGCATATCTTCAATTGGTACTCTAGGCTCAAGCCTTCTCATCTATGATAGTCATATTATTGTCACTTAATGCTATTTGACTCTATAGGTCAATCCTCAGTTTGTAACAGCTTGACTTTATTGGACCATGGCTCATATATTCACTTCCTTGTTCCAGAAGCCTACAACTTGCAGGTACCATTTTTGAGTCTTGTAAGAGAATTCCTTTTGAATCATGGGTTTATCTTTTCTGCTAAATACCCACATTTCTAGACCAGACAGGTTCTCTAAAATATTATAGTTTATAGTATTATACTTTATAGCAAAGGCCATATTTAGTATCTGTAGTTGCAAAGTACATCTGAAGATGGAAGGCAAATAATAAGTCTAAATTCTGTGGAAGATCTTTGTAATATGATACATACACAAATATAAAAAGAACAAATATTTCAACACGTAAGAACACTCTGAAACTTATTAATTTAGATAGCCATGTACCACTAAAGAAATAAAAAAAATTCAAGGCACCAAGACATGTCCTTGATTTAGTTGAGCATGGAAGATAAGAAAGTTAAAACTACAAAGAAAAGTTAAGAAAAGCTGTAATTATTTCAAACACATGATAACCCACTACACATGTGACGCCAGAATAGTTTGGGATCTTGGCAAATCAACAAAACTCCCACAGCAGGATAACATCATTGCACAAAATCACAGAAGATTATGAAATCAAAACTAAAGCTGCTTTCAAAACATGAACCTGTATGCTTCTAAACATGGATTCAAGGTTAAACATTTATGTAGGTTAGATAATAGATACTATTACCACATATTATATATTCATATGATATCTAGATAAGATAAAGTGAAGAAAATCAGAGATTTTGTAATTGACCAATAAAACCAACCTGTAATCGAGTCTTTATTGTATCAATTGGATAAAGTACAGATTCAACAACTACTCCTGCTGTAGCTCCAGCTATAGCTCCCTCTAAAGAGATATGACAACAGGCAAGTTACAAATAAGGAAGAAAATCTAGTCAAAAATGTAGAGGCTTACAGATAAAACGGGCATGATAAAAGTGACATTCCCTTGATTCAGTACTCATAACTGAACAGAATGAATCATAGTTAAAATAGCATATTCATCAATATTTTCATTGTTTGACTCACCACATAAAGTGCGCAAAAAGTTGAATTGATTCTGTGCTCCCATAGTTGCTGATGCAAGTTTCATCTGTAGTTCATAGGGAATGCTTACATTCTGTTTCTTCAAAATATCTGCAAAACATGGTCACTCTGCTCATAGTTGCTGATGAGAATATAAAATCTAATCATTTTGTTTACTTTTTCATCTATCATGCACAAAAACAAATAAAAACTGACTAGAGATGAAATACACACCGGACACCTGTTTTAGATATCTCAAATTCATTTGACAAATAAAGACCAATTAACCAAGCTTATACACAAAGACACTTCGAGCAGAGGATGGGGAGAAGGAAGTACATGTTTCAAGGATGGCTGAAGACCCCACTCCAAATAAATTATACATCAAGGAAAGAAATAGTGAATGCCCATATCAAGAATACCAAAACAGACATACACAAAAGTTTATAGTGATTCCTCATGAATTAAAAGCAGTTTATCAGCATATCATTCAATCATATCTATTCTGTCAACTTACAAAGAATCTACGATATCAGTTATGTTGAGTAAGAACTATTTTCCAGAGGAATATATGCTGACATGAATTCATTTTTTCAATGTCAATTAACAGTAAGTATTTTAGATTTGGCCATATTTGTTGGAAACACAGTGTTTTCAATGCAATTTCCACTCCAAATAAATTCCATTTCAAGTTCTTCTGTACATTATGTTGATCTTTTGAAAATCTTGGGTAATAGGGAAATCATTCTCAGCTGTGCTCTTGGCATACCTGTAGGCTGTCTTCTCGTTGAACAGTCATCCAAATTCCAAACACATGAGGCCTTGGGGTAATTTATTTCCCTTGAGCTGGATTATGCCTTCACCTTCTCCCATTTCCTAATACTGTCTCTCACAGACCAGAGTTGTTTTCCTCACAATACAGACTACCAAATTCATCAATTTTTTCAAGAAACCTAATGATGTGCTCATAATCCTTGAAAGTCTGCCAGCTGACAGAATTGTCTGGTACTGTAGGACAATATAACAACCCAATCATGAAATTTGAAGTATAAATATTGTAGTAGGACAAGAAACGTGATGCTGACACAGCCAACAAAAAGGCAAGACATTTCTGGTTTCTTGGTATGGCAGAATCAAAAAAGCGTCAAACAACTCAATGTTGTCCCAGACTTTGTTGCAATAATGCTAGAAACAATCATTCTCAGCTTGAAACTGTTAACAGACTTGCTTCACCACTAATTGTGCATCACCATTCTTGATGTTTAACTCTTGCTTAGCACTCAATAGCAGTAAAAGGGCCTCCCACTCAGTTGTGTTGTTCATAATTAAAACTTTAACATGTACGAGAATGGAAAGAACTTTCATGTTGGACACTGTATTGATATAGCTATGCCATAGCCTAACTGATAAGAGCTTCTGTCAGAAAACATGGTCCACACCCAATCTTCACATTTTTCAGATTGAATTCTTTAATCTTCAGATCCTTCTAGGACAAGAAACGTGATGCTGACACAGCCAACAAAAAGGCAAGCCAGTTCTGGTTTCTTGGTATGGCAGAATCGTAAAAGCATCAAACAACTCAATGTTGTCCCAAACTTTGTCACAATAATGCTAGAAACAATCATTCTCAGCTTGAAACTGTTAACAGATTTGCTTCACCACTAATTGTGCATCACCATTCTTGATGTTTAACTCTTGCTTAGCACTCAATAGCAGTAAAAGGGCCTCCCACTCAGTTGTGTTGTTCATAAATTAAAACTTGAACATGTACGAGAATGGAAAGAACTTTCATGTTGGACACCATATTGCTATAGCCATGCCATAGCCTAACTGATAAGAGCTTCTGTCTGAAAACATGGTCCACACCCAATCTTCACAGTTTTCAGATTGAATTCTTTAATCTGCAGATCCTTCTAGGACAAGAAACGTGATGCTGACACAGCCAACAAAAAGGCAAGCCAGTTCTGGTTTCTTGGTATGGCAGAATCAAAAAAGCATCAAACAACTCAATGTTGTCCCAAGATTTGTCATGATAATGGTAGAAACAATCATTCTCAGCTTGAAACTGTTTTCAGACTTGCTTCACCACTAATTGTGCATCACCATTCTTGATGTTTTAACTCTTGCTTAGCACTCAATAGCAGTAAAAGGGCCTCCCACTCAGTTGTGTTGTTCATCAATTAAAACCTTAACATGTACGAGAATGGAAAGAACTTTCATGCTGGACACTGTATTGCTATAGCCATGCCATAGCCTAACTGATAAGAGCTTCTGTCAGAAAACATGGTCCACACCCAATCTTCACAGTTTTCAGATTGAATTCTTTAATTTGCAGATCCTTCTAGGCCAGCTTCATTTATTGACATGAGTGAGAAAATCTCTGGACCTGTTTCCTTGTACAAAATTTCACTTTTTGGATTATTGTACTCATGATCTTAGATTCAAGCTGAAGACAAACCATGTGACTACCAACCAATATCATGCGTAGGACCAATCAAGTGAAATAATACCTCCCAACTCATCCCCAACTGATGACACAAAAGTGTTGTAATTGTCTTCTATAGGATGTGTTGGCGTTTAAATTCGCACCTCTGGTATGCGGATTTGAAAACGGACAGCTATGCACAGATAAACTGCTCTTCAAATTAGGAGGGGAAGCTCCCTCTTGCTGATGGTGTTTGAAAGAAAGTAAACTAAAACTAAGTTGCCTATCTTTTTGATCAGCTTAGAGCACAAGGTTTTTTAAACACAAACGCCGCAGCTGAGATTTTCTGATATAAGAAGTTCAACTACGACTAACTTAAACTAAAGACATTCCTAACCTCTCAAGTAATAGCAGAGCAAGAGAAGTTAGAAATTAACAAGGTAGATTTTCTGACAAAAATACTTCAATAATCTCTTCAACTTAACACCTACACACTTCACTGCAAGCTGAAATAAAGATCATAAAAGTAGAACACATAGATAACGGAAATCTGAGATTTTAGACCAAGGCAAAAGAGGCTCATGATTTTATTACTCAAATCTCTGAAACAAAGCTCACTTCTAACATGCCTTGAACAAGAAATTGCAGCTAAGGAGGCTTGCAAACTTATTCTTAACACAATAGAAAACAGCAATCTTACTAACTCCTTGTTGGCTAAAGAGGCTCAACAATTTGTTTATCACAACAAAATGAACAATACTTGAGCAACAAATAGAAGGCACAATAGGCTCAGCGTTTTGTTCTCACTAGCACGGTTTTAACTAAGTGAACTGAAACTGAATAACAATTTGCTGCAATTCAGGCTCGCAATTTGCTATGACAATAACCGTTAAAGAAACTAAATGAGCAAAGGCTCTTATTTATAGAGAAGCAGAGGAGTAGGGAACCCTAAAATCTCCTTGCTTTCACAATCTAGGGCTTGCTCAGCAAGCAAGCTTTATTACTAAATCTAGAAACAACAAGATAACAACTAAAACCCTAGAAAGCGTAAAAAGCGGGAAACGCCAACTATTACATCTTATCTTCTTTTTATCCTCAAAGAATGGATAAGGATTATTCCAAGAATAGAAAGAAAGCGGGAAAGAAAGCTTCTAGAAGAAAGCTGCTTTAAAGCTCGATCACATCCGCTAGGAAGTTTGAGATTGTGTCCCGGTTCGATGCGTCTATGCCATCAACGGTAAAACACCGTTTTTCAAGAATATCTTCAGCATCTGCAACTGATCTCAGGAAATCTTCGACCTCATTGGCTGCCTTTTCAACTTTGTTGACATCAAAATATGGCTCTATCCTTCCGCTAACCGGATCGCAACTTTGAACAACGTTCTGGAACTGATTTTGCACCTCTTCAAGCCTGACATGAGAACCATCTTCAAGACTGTACTGAGAGGGGATCTCTATGACAAATTCACTGATGAAAAGGAGAGCTTCAACCACCCTTGCCCCAGGCTTATGAATTCTCTTCTGATATCCTCTCAGGTTTTAACTTTGAAAACATGACGCTTTCCTCTCCACTAAGGATTTGTCTTTTTGTGCTCCCTTTGAAACTTCGAATCAGAGGGTCGGTGGTCTAAATCAGCAATGATAATCTCATGCCTAGGTTTTACTTCAGCCAATGTTTGTTCAAATCCTTGGATGCCTTGACGAAGTTCATGAGCGTTTTCTCTCAACTGGAACATCCGAGCCAAGATCTCCCTTCCTCTGGCAATGAAGCTCTCGATCCACTCCTGAGTCTCTTTCCCACATATGACCAGCTGTCTTAACTGATGGTGATCAGCTGGTGTCTCCAAGACCTGGGACAGCAACTGGGTTGCTTGTGAAGAACCACGAACAAGGTTGGAAATGAAAAGCCTAAGCTGCTGATTTTCAGCCTTGAGGGCTGCCTTGTCTTCTCCATCTTTAAGCACTCTTTCATGAAGGTTTTCGGATACAACTTTGAAGAGACTCAAATCTGCATATCTGGTATTTCTACCAAGATTAGCCTTGACCATGACAAAATCATCCATGTTCACCTCATCCCTATTCTTATCTTCTGGGGGCACTGCAGTCTCTACGACAATCTCGTTATCCGGATTCCTATCAAAATAAACTTGTTTCTTTTCCTTCTTCTTAGGAGGTTCCTGATAAATGTTATCGAGATCATCAACACTCACTTGATATGAAGGCCTTCTCCTAACCCTTCCTAAGGAATTCTCAAGCCAAGACACCGTAGTATCTTTACTAACTTCCTCAGGAGGTACTGCTACAATCTCTTCATCATCTTCGATATCAAGATCAATGTGAATTGGTGACAAACCTGTCAAAGGTACAGAAACATGTGTTGAAGGTGGCTCCTCTGCTTCATTCTGAGGTATGGGCTCGTCAGGAAGAACTTCTGAATCAACTGTAGGCTGTTCCTGTATGACTATGCCTAAGAAATCCAACCTTCTTTTTACATTTTTATTTGATCTACAACCTTTGACGCCATCTTGAGACTGACTTTTACCCTTTCCTTTCGACTGTGCTGTAGAAGAAGAGGGAATTATCCTTGGCGGCTCTGCTATTGGAATAGAGTTCTTCCTTTTAAGCACTAAGAAAACCTTACTATACTCAATGATTTGTCTTGTTCTATCTTCAACTGAAAGAGATTCCTTGTTTGACCAATTAACTTGTGGAAGAGGTTGATCCTCGATTCGTTTCTGAGTGTACATCGGTAGAAGCACATCTTCATCATCATCCGAGAGCCCTTCTATATCTTCATTTAAACAATCTTTCATCTGATGGAGAGTTAACCTGCTGTAACTACGCCTTCGCACTTCAAACTCATCTGCACAGTTAGCCCAAAAATCTTCAAGTGCGGGTATGTGATTATAGTTCTTCTCCAAACGGCCGGCGTAGACACCATGAGGATCAAATGATCTTCTTTCACTGTAGGATTTGAGGCCGAATTTATCTAACTCTTCCCCAATTGTCCTGGCATCTGCAGCAGTCCTGCATGTATAAATACCCAACCCTAATGGAAAGTGAAGAGAGGGTTTCTTTCTATTTCTTAAGACTGTGTGGACACCGTGAGCTTGCCTCAAGAATTCCATGAAGATGACCTCATCTAACGGATACCTTGGCAACATGAGCGGGGCACCTGAATAACCATAGACCCTAAGATAGGTAAAGGTAGGAAACTGTATAAACCAATCTGCCCATTCTGCCATTGCTGCCCTGGCAACTGAAGAGATGCGGACGTGCAATTCGTTGTCTAAATCACGCACTGTGTACATCAAGAATGCCTCGTTCACCCCTTTGTAGTGGTGCAACGACTTTGTGAATTCCAACTGGGGATAATAGTTATATATATGTTGTAATACTAACGATCCCTGTTCAATCCTCCGAATTGACCTTTGATAGGCCACCGTAGACTAGATATGACACCTCATGTGGAATACATGAACTGAAAAATATTCCCTCATATTTGCTGATGTAGGCAAATAAATCAAAAAGTGCAGGCCAATCATGTAATCTCATCTTTCTCTTCATAATGAGGTATGGCATAAAACATCCAAGGTTGGAACTTGGTGGCATCTTCTTCTGGAACCGCTGACCCTGTTGAGCAAAGTGATGATGATGGCAACCTCGTCCTTGAACTCCCCTCGCCCGACATTCTTGGGCAATGTCTTATGTTTTTCTTTCATCCATCTCTGTGCAATCTTCTTGCTATATTTGTCTTTATGCATATTCCACATCTTTTCGCATTCATCCCTTGAAAGAGTTACGCTTTCAGGCCATGGGGGAATGAAAAAACACTTTTCGACCATATCAGGCTTGAGACTGCAAATCAACCTACCATCTGCTGACTGGATCTCCCTAGTAGCCGGGTTGTAACGCTTAATGCAAGCGATTACGAACTCAAGGCTCTGAACTGATATAGGAATAGACGCTGCTGCGAGGAGTCCAGAATGACCCAGGTTCTTGATTGAAGTGTTGCCTGCTCTCTCCAAGGCATGTAGATAGAACACCGGCTTGACATGATGCAAGTCTGTCTCAGCTGTTTTGATATAATTGTGAAAGAGAACTGATTCGGACTTGAAAACATTAGGAGTGTACTCCATTTCAGAAAACTCGAAGAATGACTGTAAACTCGCCTTAGTTCAAACAAGTCTTGTGCAATTTCTATTTTTAGAATGCTGATTTTTGTGCTCCAATGGACAAATTTTTTGAGAAATTATTCTGAGATATGGGTTTTGTTCAGAATATCGATACAAGACAACCCAGATCGTCCGTTTTTGAAAATCTTGAATTTAGCCTGAAAAAGCAGCAAACCCTAATTTCTTCAATTTTTCCTGAAAAAAGCTGGCACCTGGGTTTTGTTAGAAATGGACCCAGTTGATTAGATTTGCAAAACCCTGACGTTTGATCAAAAAAGCAGCCAACCCTAGGTTTTTTGAACTTTCTTGAAAAAAGCTGCGATATGGGTTTTCTTCAGAAGACTGATTGAAAAGGACCCAGATGGTTGAAATTTGAATGCACTGAGGTTTTCACTGACATGCAAAATAAAAGCTCTTGCTGCAACTTGATGAAGTTCTTAAAAAATTCCTCAGAAGAATGAGGCAAAAAGACCCATATGACTGAAAAATTGAAAGCCTTGGCCTTCTGCTTGAAAAATTTGATCTTCTGGAACAAAAAGAATGAAAAATTGAAGGGTTTATGCTTGCTGGTCTGAAAAATCTGATGTAAAACCAGCAACTATGGATTCTTGAATCACAAAAATTCTTCAATCTTGCTGCTCCAACTTTCTCCTCTAGATGCTACCTGCAAAAATAATGAAAAATACATTGAAAAGAAGTGTTAAATAGACTTAGGTTTTGATTTAGGTTTTGCTTTCTTTTTTGCTTTTATTTTCAAAACCCTAAATCTCAGCCCCTTGAACTTGGACGCCATCCTTCTCTTCTTCTAAATTTTGAAATTTTGAAAACCTTCAAAAATTCTCTAAGGCATGGAACTTTGGGCGCCATTCTCCAAGAGGGGCCTCTAAGGCATGGAACTTTGGGCGCCATTCTCCAAGAGGGGCGCTTATTTCCACCAGTGTTAGTCAAAATTTCAACTTTTTCAACTTTTCTCCATTTTGACATGCCACTTCGCCACTGATTTCTCGTTGACAGATTTACCCGACAGGCGCGCTGAATGGTCCACGGCGGAGTCTGACTGAAACTGAGAAGGATATTCTGGAGGCACCTCCGGCGAAAAACTTGATTTTGACCTCCAAATTCACGGGAGGCTTTTCTTTCTAGGGGCGCCCAACTTCTTCAGTGTTAGCCATTTTTCTGATTTCCAAGTTCTTCATTAGCTTCCCTTCTACAGACGATTTCTCTGACTCTAAAGTACCGAGCGTCGGATTGACTGATGGTTGTGCTCATCGCGAAGTTGACGAGGAATGAAGAGGGGTCTTCTGGAAGAGATTTTGCCAAAAAGAGAATTTTAAGTCCTCAAAAGCTTGGGCGCCTATCTTGACTGGGGGCGCCCAATTTACCAACACTTAGTTTATTTTTTGATTTTTTTACCTTTGCTTTCAGATTTCTCTTTTTAACTCTCATCGGACCCTCTGTCCAGCTCTTTGAATCTGATGATTGCGAGCTCCGTTTGTCGTGCTGAATAGCTCACTGGAAAGCCTGTTACATTCTGAAGACATCCCGTTATAACTTTGACTGTAATTTCCTCTGTTTGCCTCCTTGAAAAGTTGGGCGCCTTTCTCTTCTTAGGGCACCCAGTTTCTCCAGACTTAGAAAAATTCTCAATTCAATCTTCTTCAAGTTTCAGATCTTCATTCTATACCTCCACTTTGACTTGAATTTGCCGGAGACTGGATCGTCGGATGTTCTGACGGGGATACCCATCGCGAAGCTGACTGAAAACTGAGCAACTTCCATTTGAGATCCTAACCCTAATTCACTCATCTGATGACCTAAAAAGGTGGGCGCCTTTCTTCAACAGGGGCGCCCAAACTCAGCAGACTTAGAAAATTTTCATGACTTTTCACTTTTCTTCCTCGATCCTCATGTATGTTCATCGTTTTACCTTCTGCCGGAAGTTTTGAATGGTGAAATTAATACCTGGCAGTCGGACGACCTCCATTGATGACCTCGGAACTCCAGATATGCTTCTGAAAAAGCTGAATAGACCCAGTAGGGCAAAACTGATTATTTTAAGATTCTGACTGCACCAGCCTGATACGGACACATTTTGAGCCAATCAAAATCAGTTCGGACCCTGTCAGACCAACTTTCTATTTTTAGAAATTTTCTATTTTTAGAAAATTTTGCCAATATCCGTTTCGAAAGAAACCCAGAAAAACCAAGAAAACGTTACTATTTCGAGAAAATTTCTAAAAATAGCAGTTTTCCTAAAATTTAGGGATGAAAAACTGAGATCTGGGTTTTGTAGGTTAAGATGCTCTTAGCAGACCCAGATCGTCAGAAATTGAAAATTTTGTGTTTTAACCCTTCATGCAAGACATACACGCCCAAATTTTGACCTTTTGACTGATTTGACAAGACTTTTACTCATTTCTTCAAAATGTCTAAGTGTAACAAAAATTTTAATTTTGGGGTACAACAGGATGCACAGCCAAAGCAACAACCGCATCTTAGATATGGTCAACCAGGGGGCAACAACTGCATCTTATCCCTTGAGAAACATAAGCGGGATGTTTTAACTTTAAAGGTATGATTTTATGAGAGGCATTAAATCTAAAACACAGTTGTTCAAGCAGAAACCATTGAGCAAAGGTGGGATGTAAAACAGACATGGCTTATCATCTGCCAAGCCAGAGGCAGTTAATGCTTGAACCTAAACACCTGGTTCATTCTTTATATCTGAGGAAAATTTCCTCTCATGTGATCTATTTGAGGGACTCTAGGTGAGAAATACTTGTGTGCTGGTTTTCCAAGTCACTTAGAATATCATAGAAGGGAAAATATGATTTCAATAAGATATAATCATATAAATATAGAAAGGGATATTTTTGCAGTGTAAGATGGAATCCAGATCAAATTCAGATAAAGTCTAATATATGAAATCAGCCTATTCACTGTTTGTTGGTCCTGCTCATATTGGAACCCAATGAGTAGCTAGTTCTTTCAAAAATGTGCAAAAGCCATTATGTGTGCTCCTCTAGGAGATGATTATTTTAATATAATGCCTTATGTATTAGAAAATGAAAGAGATTTCACTGCTGCAACTGCTAGCATAGTAGATCATCACATTCTAGCACATGGATCTCAAGAAATAGTTGCGGATAATATTCTCCGGAAAGATAAGGAGGAACATCCTAATCTTATCATATTGACACTTATATGTACCTCTAGACTTCTAGTAGTTTGCTTTTTCCTTGACATTTTGACCAAGATTAGACCTTGTGTTTGACCTCTAATTTTGGCAGTTCAGCAACTCAGATTGACCCACTGACGAGTACGTTGCGAAGCCTGATCAAACATGAGACAAACATCCTAGGTGCCGTTTGGTCAAAAATCTTCATCTGATCTCTCAAAAAGATGGGCGCCCCAGGCTTAGAGGCGCGCTTTTCCTTCCAGTGTTAAGTCATTTTTTCATTCCCCTCGTTCCTCGCTAAAACTCCCGTATCAGGTGTTAGACAGATCTTTTAGGCTAGATGGATAGCTCGTCGTAAAGCTGACAATATCCCTGACAAGTCTTCTTGGAAGTGACAAACCCCAAAACTAAAATTTGGGCCTCTAAAATCTAGGGCGCCCCTAGCCTCCAGGGCCTCTAGTGCTCCAGAGTTAGAAAAATTTTGATGATTTTCATCCCGGCGAAAAATCTCCTCCAAGACGAAGCTCTATTTTGCACTTATCTCGCCATAGATTCTTCATTTGAGCGTTTAAGGCTTATATTTCAACGCCTGGTCTCTAGCCATCTGCCATTGACAACCTCAGAACTCATAACTTTCCATCTGAAAAAAGCAAAAACTATCCACCAAACTTAAACTAAGTTTTAACTAAAACTGATTACACCATTGTGATCGTGATGTGAAATAAGCCAATCAAAACAATTTCTAGTCAATTCTGACAAGTTTCAATTTTTAGGGTTTCACAACCTGAAACAAAGATGCTTGAAAACCCTAATTTTCAATTTTTTCAAATTTCACCTGTATCTTCCTGACATCAAACTAACACAAAGTCCATACATGATTTGCCCAAAAACTGTGTTTTGACATCATTTTACCAAGGTTTAAACTCTTTTAAGCAAAATGCCTTAATGAAGCAGAAAATTTGATTTGGTTACAACACATTGAAGCTTACACATATGATGACATGGTCATTATGGAAGCAAGGATAGCGTGGAGACCAGGAATAGCGAGTATTACTACTAAATAAGATAGTTTATTTGTCATAGTGCCTGTCATGTCCCCAAAATTGTGACATTTAGATAATTAAGAAACGTAATTAAAATAATAACCATTTGATATTTTACCTTTGTAATTGTCCAAAATTATAATTATGAATATAAATAATATCATAAATATTATTATGATATAATAGATATTAAAATATATATATAAAATATGAAAGTAAAAATAATATTATAATTAAATTATTGGACAATGATAATAAATACTTAAGGGATAAAAAGGAATATTAGTAATATTATAATTACCATAAGGTAATAATATTACCATATATCAATAAGAAAACAATTATTACCCAATATAACATTATAACTAATAAATAATGGAATTAACGATTTAAATATTTGAAACTAATCATCTATTTAAATATTAATATATATTTTGGGAGTATAGTTTAGATGGAGATAGTTATAATTTAACCATCAAAAGGAATTAGAATAAGGAGCCACGACTCCCAGCAAAGGCAAGGATCGATGGGAAGCGCTCTGGCTCAGGACGTGACCTTTCCTCAAGCCAGGACCACTATTTAATGTGAGATTTTAAGCAAAGCGGGGGATGGGAAAAAAGTAGAAGAAAATAAAAAAGGTATAAGAGACATCGAATGACAGATTATTAGGTGTGGAATCTGGAGTTTGCCATCTTCATCATATACAGAGACTGACGGGGAGTTCTTGACATCGCTGGGGAGAATAGGGATCCAAGCTCCATTGAGGTCGACGTATATATTATGGGTGTCGTTCAACTTAGTAGAGCGGAACTGAGAAGGTGAAGTCAGATGATGGAAGAGAACGATACATCATGGCAGTGCTTGTAGTATTAGGTAGTGATTATTCAATGCCTCACCCAGACAAGACAGCCTTTCTAGTTATAATCAGTAGCAACGGGAATGGAAGAGAAGAGCGGTCAACATCATTCAACAAAGCATTTTTCAAGCCACCACAATATTATTCTCACAGCCCATGGGAACCGCACTCTGTTAACACTCTTCAAGGAGGTCATGAATTGGACGTGAGGCTAGGGGACCATCACCAGTTGTTTGAATATATCAACGTTTGGAACATTGAGACTACGTGTGTCCTGCACAACTAAGGAAGTCTCACAGACAACAGTAACTTACCACAATCAAGTACTTAGTTGATAGCAATAAAGGTAATGTGACAGTCTAAGATCAGGGGTATGTTGTTTAATGCGATTGCTACTTTACAAGTAAATAACATTTATATAATAAATAAATATATATATATATATATGCAATGAATATAAACAAAGAAATAGTGATGATTACCATTTATA
>VDFB02349987.1:0-13764 GCA_007258455.2 Sequoia sempervirens
AGTTATCATATCGCTGAAACCCACTACATCTATTTGGACTTGAGTTCAAAAAATGACTCTTCTAAAACATTACTTATTTTGCATCTACTTTTTAATTAATTTATTTTTTTAGCATGTACGGTGCCTGGGAGTGGCATCAGGTGGTAAGTAAATGAAGATCCCATAAATTTAGATTTGACGTTGTACGAAACACGTTAAAGGGAGGCGCAGACGACATGGGGAAGATCAATGACATTCATTGCAAGCAGGCAGCTTCCACCACTAATTCATGAATTAATTTACAACCTTTGGGATGGCTCCTTAGGTAGCAAGTAGACCTCGATAGTTTGACATTTAACCAATCACTTGTCCATTTTGAATTCCCATTTTAGGCACCCTAAAACTATATGCTCCTCCTCCACAAGAACACGACTCTTAGCCCTAGGTTTTCTTTCCAAGAAGCACCTTAAAGAAGAGAAACAGATTGTGAGAGTTATGCTTGCTCAAGATGAATCCAACCATGACCATGGTTTAGTGCACTTTATTTTGTGAGCTTGAAATTCTTAGATGTAACTTACTACTACAGCTATTCCCCATTCCAGTGTGGTCAAATTTTTTTTTATATATATACGTTTCCTTTGCAGCTGTCGACATTGAGCAGTTTGAGGGTCATTAAAAAAAAATTCTTGAATAAAATGTGGTCTCAGGCAGAGCTTGTGAACCTTTTTACAGAATCGTTTTGATCTATGTCATGCCAGAATGGTTGAGGGTCTCATTTTGTTTGACTATTAAGCCATGTATTCATGGTTAATAAATGTTATATAACCTACCGTTGTGCATGTTTTCTGACCAATAGGGGGAAATGGCAGAGAACAAACCTAAAATGGGTTTTCACTTCAGACTTAACGAGAGAGACCACCAAGACTGTTAATTTTTGTTCATATGAGCAAGAAGCATGCGTAGGTAGAGAAATAGATTGGAGTATAAATCTACTCTATAGTTTTGAAGCTGTGCATATACCTTATTTTAGGTGGTCATTTCCCTACTATAGTCATGTTAAAGAGAAATATATTTCATACCAGGTTGAAATAGTAGAACACAGTAGACATAGGATTTATTTATTATTTTGCAAGGGAGTGCATATAAACATAACTGTATTAGAAGTGTAACTTATAGTTGATCATAAGTAAATACATTTCTCTCATGTTGTAGACCATATTGGATTTTACTGACATGGAAAGATAATTATTACAATCTTATATAGTCTATAAACTAATCTCTTAATATTAAATTGGAGCCTACTATGATCGAGATACCAGCAGCTCTTAAATAAATAAAAATATGGTACATCATAAAAGTGATGTTAGATTTAGGAATGTGGCTACAGAAGCAACCCACAAGGCATGCAGGGCCGAATGAATACCTGCAAATCCATAATCCATAGGAATTTAATGCATTTCTATAACTGTACTAGTTTGAAGTAATGGTTTCGTATGGTTCCCTCTTTGCTTTCAAGCTAACCATACATAATTGAATTCATATTTTGTTTCCACAAGATATAAACCAGTATTTTGTTTCTCCAACAAAAAAAAAAACTCTATACAACAGAAATAGTCTCAAAGAGTGTTGAAATAACAAAATACACACTCTTCTTACAACTTTACAACCATACTATTGTCACCACATGTATGTCTAATACATTATGTTTGTACAACCCCTTAGATTACTTCCTCTCTTTGCAGCAAAATACAAATGAAATATCTAAGATTTCAATATTACTACCAATGTTTAAGAATACAATAATAATACACAATTGAGTAAGGGCTTTCTCTCCTCCCTACCATAATGGCGTCATGGAGCCTTGTGGGCTCTAGCCATACCGCCAAGCAAGGAATTATTTTAGCTCCACAATGATAAATGGAGTCATTTCTCTCTTTTTTTTTTCTTTCAAAGGAATAAAACTAACACAACACAACTTCATGCATCTAGGTTCACTACCTTGCATTTTCAAACATAATCCATACAAATAGGTCACCTCCTTACAACCAATAAACCAACAAAAAGGGAAAATAGAAATAGGAAGAACTTATCTTCTCTTTTAGATGAAAGGATTGAAATCTTATATCCATCTTTCCTCTCCAAGCCTAGACATCCTCATCATTCTCTTCAAGAGGTGGACTCCTCTCCTCTTCTCATTCTTTCTACCATCTTCATTCCAGTTCTCCAAGGGGAGAAGTGGGCAATACCCAAATCTTCCATCTTCTTGAGGTATATAGGAATTTTCCAAACCTACAGTCTTTCCCACAAGTTCTCACACATGTGTGAGTCTTGCGCCAATTCTAAGAACTTTTGGGGAGTGGGTTGAGAGTTACAAGTCACACTTCCCAAGCCCCAACACTTTTTGAATTCGTCACATTCATGAATGTGGACTTTTGAGGGGTCTTTTCACACTCCAAGGACAAGTTCACATGTTTCAAAAAGGTTCCAAACCCATAGGTATAGGTCCTAGGGGTCTATTCTTGTTCAAAAACCAAGGAAATTGATTCAGTAATCCTTTTTAAAACCCACACAAAATCCATACGAATTTTGATCTTAACCAAGGGTTCCAACCCCAACCAAACTCACATCACATGTCCTACAATTGGATTCTACTCAAACATAATCACCCAACCAATAATAAAACCTCAAACCCTTCTAAGTCAAATAGGGCTACACTTAGAACTTCCCAAAGATGTATTTGATTTGATTCCAACATTTATCTATCCTCCTATTTGCATATTCGATTCTCGACCTTTAATGTTAATCCCACATTGACTCACTTAATTTCCTGCACAACATAATTAAGCACAGTTAGACATAATAATAAACCACATTAATTGTAAATTGAATCTTTGTAACTTTATTCATGAATCGTTTACATAGCTAATTACTCTTTCAATGTAATACGACACAACAATTATCTTATTTCAAATTCATCTTATAAGTTTGAATCTCGTACAATAATTCGCATGCACATACATCTTCATTAAGTAACATAACAATGATATAACATAAAGTAAAAATAAACTATAAGGTTATTGTTAGACAATCACCTTTATATCACTTGAAATATATCTAACCACCTATTTAGGAGAAATATATAACAATTTAAGGTTGTATTAGTCACATGCAAAGAGAGGTCTTACAGCGTTCACCATGTATCAGTACATCCAACATTAATCACGATGAGTTGGATGTTGATTCTCAAACTCTTTTGGGTAACATGTTTGAAGAAGGTGTTAACAACAGTGCTTTGTCTCACGAGGAGCAAGGTTTGCAGACCTTGCAAGTTGACGACATGGATAATTTGTTGCTTAATCCTTCTCAGGAGACCCAGATAATTTGTGACTCTGTCCCAAGATGAAAGCAAAAATGTTGGCACATGACTGTTCCAGTTGCATAACGAACCTTGTTGTAGGTGATCCATGTGAGATTCATCATTTTGGTTCCCCTTTTGAGGTAAGTTGCTCTAACTTCTTGCTATCCAGAAAGATTGCCAGGTCAGGTAAGGAAAATGTTGAACAAATTGATTTTAAGGTTGAGGAAGTTGATCCTTTAATTGATGGTGTATGCACTTTAGGAAACATGTTTGAGATTGATAATCTTAGTGAAATCAAGCATTACTAATTTGTTGTTTGATCATAGTGTTGATTGTGATAGGGATATACATGAAATTTTTGAACAAAGTTTAGATGTCTTGAATACAAATGGCACATCGCTAATAGATGTCTTTTATGTTGACATGCATGTACCAGAGCGAAACAGAGTGGTTTTCCATGAGCTGAGACCTCGTAAAGAAGAGATCATGCAATATGAGCACACCACAATAACTAAAGATCTTCTAAATTAGGTGGTGTCTTCCCATTATCCTTTGTGTTTTAATGATTTTCAGTTTGATTATGATGTTGGGGAGAATAAAATGTGTTTGTGGGTAAATCATGACAAGGCTGAGAACCCACAACTGTTAACATTTCAAACTTTATACCATCAGAATGAATTTATTGCACATAAAATTTATATTTCTAAGTATAAAGATAGATTTGCTAGGTTTAGAACTGTACCTAGTAAGTTAATGCTTTTGCACATAATGAAAAATCAGTCAAGTCAATGTACAAATTTTTACAATTTTATGTTTGTAGAGCTTTGTTTTGGAGTTAGTTTAGGATTATGATTGGTTAGTGTTAGTTTTTGGTTTAGTTAGTTTTCTTTTTGTTGTTTGTTTTGGTTTGTTTTCTTTTTTTCTACCGTTTTCTTGTTCCCGTGTCCTCTTGTTTTTGTTTTGTTTCTGGGTTTGTCTCTCTTTTGTTTTTGGTCTTTTGTTGTTTGTTGGTTGTTTTTGTTCTCGTTTTTTGTTCTCATTTTTTGTTTTGGTTTTTGTTGGTTCATCGTGTCTATTTGTGTGCTCTTTTCTACTGTCCTCTCTTTTCTTGTTTGTTTCTTTCCTTTCATTTGGGGTTCCTCTCGTTGACAGTAAAAGTTGAGTTATTGTATGCAAGTTATGCTGAAAGGTGAATCGGTTCAGAGTCTTCTATTAGTATTTTCAAACACTTGATCAATTGTTTACCTTGAAAATTTTGATTTACCTTCATCCATTTCAAACTAGGGAAGGTTAGCATGAATTAGAACTTGGTACATTATGTAGTTTTGGGGAGTTTTTGAAAGTCTATCACGATCTGCACATCTTAAGTAATCCATCTGTTAGTTTACATCGGGTGGGGTAGCTCTATTCCAAGTGAAAAATATAAAGGGTTACATTTCTTTCACGATGTCCACCGTGGTTCTCAACCTGCTACTTAGGCTTCATTGCTTAAGGATTGAGGGAAAACTAGAAATTATACTTCAAAAGAATCAACATCTAAGAAAAAGAAAAAAGAAAGAAAATATGAAAATGAACTCAATCAGCAAGGGTGATTCGAGTATTTCTATTAGGGCTATAGATGCTTGGCTGGCAGTAGAGTGATGTTTAGAGAGAACCAGAGGTATCTCTGTTGAGGCTATAGACGCATGTCTAGCAGCAGAGCTATTCCCATGATATCATTGCACATTAGAAATGTAACTCACAACTACGTAGCTTGGGTAGAGTTTGCTCCACTTTGATCACAACTACACTTATGGAGGGAAATGAATCATTTGCACACACAAACAGGTTTCAGTTTCATCTTAGATCTCTGTCGTGTCCTAGTTTGATTGTGTTTTCACTTCTTAGATTGCCTTGAACGAACGTAAACCAGAGATTTTGGGTGGAGGTGAGGAGCCATGGAAAGTCCTCATTAGATGCAACATTGCCAGTGTTGTGCCTAAACATGCTAAATTTTGGAAATTCCTTTCTCTCAGTGATATTCTTAGTTGTGAGTGGTCTATGTCACCTGTAGATCCAATGTCTTTAAAACTTTATGGAAGGCTTGGGAAATTGTTAAAAAGAACCTTTCCAACTGCCACTTCACCAAGGGCGATAATAAGGTCATCTTTGCTGACAGATCCATTTGGTGGAATTTGAAACATAAGGGGAAACCCTTAGCCTTAATTCAAGGTTGTTCTGCTAAAAGTTGGGCCCTAAAAGGGATTCTTTGTTTCAATGATGTGTTGCACAATGGTAGATTGAAAGATTGGAATGATCTAAGTTCAGAATATAATATCCCCCGAAGTAATTGGAGAACCTACACAATGTTGAGAGAGGCCTATGGCCATCTCAAATTTCCTGTTGAACTCAAAAATGATCCCCTCCACTATAAAGAATTTATGTGGAATAATGGTAATAAAATCATGAATGTCAGAGTTAAAGATGTATACTCAATGCTTACTGAACAGGTGGATATTACTAATCACATGAATAGAGCTTGGCACTTGAACCTGAATAAAGATCAATGGATTTTTTTTTTTTTGAACAACCGGCAGAAAGAATTTGAGGCCAAGAAGGACTGTTTCAGATGGATTTTGATTTTGCAAAAACTCCCTTTTTGAACAATTACATATGACATTGATATTTGCTCTTTATGCAGGAAGCCCGAATCTTTATCTCATATATTTTTTGAATGCATTTTTGTTGTGGAAATTTGGAACATGTTCTGTATTTCTCATGACATTTGGGGATGCACTAGGGATATTTCTCCTGTTAATATTCTTTTTTCTCAAAATTGCAAAATCAGTAAAACCGGTTCTCTTTTCTGGCATATTCTTTCAAATGAAGTCTTGTGGGCAATCTGGAAAGCTCGGAATGAAGATCGATTTCAAGGTAGGGGAAGATTGCTTACTGAGTCCTACAAGGGACTCATATTTTTTACTATTGCTATGCAGGTCTTCATCACTGTTGAGATGTCAAAGGACAAATTCTAGAAATATTTGGAAAACAGGGGAACTTCTATTGATATCTCAGGAGTCAGATATGGTCATTTGTGGCAGGATGGCCACCCTAGGGTAGATGTTTTTATAAGGGCTCTACATGCTTTCAGAGATGAACTCAAAGAGAAGCAAAAGACTCCATGATGAGGCTATATAACTTTTGTACATTTTTCTTTATATTTTATCAAGCTTGATATATACTGATGCACATATACGCAGATATACAGGTTGAGATTCATAGTTGCGTAGGTGTACAGGTTGTTATACACATATTTGCAGGTGGATATACATAGTCACACTATTATATAGGCGGATGTACACATACACTATATATACTTCTTGATTCAGACTGATTATGCCCTGTGCAGGTTGATATTTCTTTGTAAAGTTGATAGCTCATTGTAAATAATGATATATCTCATGTAATTGGGACAGGCTGTTTATTTTTTTGTACTCTGACTAGGCTGTTGGAACTGGGGTAGTATTGCGACTGGGTTTTTGAAAGCTAAATGCTCTAAATGTACTCTGTAATGTTGAATTCTCTATACTTAATAAAAAAATGCTTAGAGCATTTTTCTTGGCAGTCGCCATTTGTTATGCTTTACGCCCATTACCCTTTGTTTGGAAAAAATTGTGGACCCTTTTTTTCTTTTTCTTCTTTTGTTTTCTTTGTCTTTGTCGGTCGGATGCTCAGGACGGAACTTAAGAACAAAACTTTTCCAAAGGTTCATGCTCCTTCTTACGTACAATCTCGATTCCCGGCCGTAGCCGGGTGTTGTTTGCTTCCCATCCCATCTCATCTCACGTCTCATACATCTTGTCTTATTCTTTGTCTCATTGCTTTGTTTCGTTTCATGTTTCATCGTTCGCGTTGTTCATTTGTTTTCATCATTTTTAGTTCATCTCGGTCCTTATCATTCGCCTCATGCATTGTGGATTTGTTTGTTTGGATTTTTTTGTTTGTTTTAAGTCTCCTTGGTTTCCTAGATTGCACCGGTTTTTTGTTGTTCACCGTTTTGTTCTTTTGTTTCCTTCATTTTTTCAATTTTTGTGTAAAATGTTGAAAATACCGAAAAATTAATAAAATGTTGGGAAAATACAAAAATTTAAAAACTTTAAAATACAAAAAAAAGATTAATAAAATTTGAAAAATTAAAAAAAGATTGAAACATTTAAAAAACACAAAAAATTTCAAAATATGAAAATTTAAATATTTATAATCTTTATTGTTAAATTTTATTATTTTGAAAATCTAAATAATATAAATCTTTTATTATTTAAAAAAAGATTTATAAAGTTTAAATATGAAAAATAATAATAGTGAAAGAATTATAAATATTTAAAAGGGTTTTAAATAAGCAAATTATAATAAATTTATTTTAAAATTTAAATAATATAATTCTTTTATGAGATTTATATTATTTAGATTTGAAAAATAAATAAATCTAGGAAAAGAGAAAATCATAAAAAAAAATCTTTTAAAGTTAAAAGATTTAGAATTCACGAGGAGGCAAAAGGTAAAAATAAATGGGTGTGGGCGGAGTCGGGTTCAAAACAAATCACAAACCTAACACTTAATTTTAATGTTTGGTGTCAACTCTCATCCTACCCACGCAACATCATCGGACCCAGAAGAAGTGTTGAACCAAGCACAAAAAAAAAAAGGAAGTGAAAAAGGTTATGGTTTAGAAATTGTCCTGCTCCCGCACGGACTCCATCCCAAGCCCGACAGACCATTATTGGAAGGGTTAAGGTACAATTTTTGTTCCGCCTCCACCACAAACTAGTTCCGCTCCCATTCCAAACTACTCTTCTCTTGTCTAAGAATAGTTCCTGCTCCGCTCTTGGTCTCTTCCCGTCCTGCTTTCACATTGAACTTGTTCCGACTCCATGCAATAAGAACTCTGATTCTTCCAATACATAGAGTGGAGTATGCGCAAAAGGAAAATAAACGCGAACTGTATGAAAAAATACTCAGAGAGATGACATCTTGTGCCATGCTATGATTGTAGAGCATGGGCAAGAAAATATGGGACCGTACAAAACGCATGTAAGTTGTTGGCAGGTTACCTCAAAGAAATGTAGTCGCATGGGATGCCTTTGTTGTAGGATCCTCATCGAATGGTTTTTAAAAAAAGGACTTTAGAAACTCTTAAGCGCATGCAAATGGCTCTCTACAGAATACCTCAAAGATTTGTTGTCTCATGGAGTGCAATGCACAGAATGGTAGGGTTGAAATTGCTCGAGAAGACGTGTGCAAAATCTAGAGGCATAGACAAGCCACATAAACTGATCGATAGATTGCTTCTAAGAGAAACTCATCTCATGGAATGAAATAAACACAGAAAATGCAAAAAATATGAACTTGTTGCCAAGCCTTTAGAAAAATTTCAAAAAATGCAATTGGCAATGGTAGGATCAGATCCCATAGCTTGTGCATGAACTGTTTCAAAGCAAAGAAGGCTCGAAGAAATATCATCTTCAGAAATGCGATGGAAGCAAAGAACATGGCACATAAACTGTTGGGCAAAATGTTTAAAATAAATCTCATCTCTTGAAATGCAATGGTTGAGAAGGCTTTTAGAGAAACCTCTAAGTAAATGCAATTGGTAAGTGTTAAGACAGATTCCCCAACCTCTGTCAACATCCTCTCTACCCACGACCAGGGAGAAAATGGTGAGATGTACACAGACAATGCAAATGAACTGCTCGACAGAATGCCTCGTGCGAGATATCACCTGGATGAGATGCATGCGAAGATGTGGAAGCATAGGCACAGGTATGTGAAGGGCTTTGGAAGAATGCCTCAACGAGATCTCATCTCACAGGAGCAATGTGGTTTCATGGATGCCATAATTGCAGGAAACATACAAAATGGACTTTAGGAGGAATGAAGGAAATTTGCAGGTGTAAAGCCAAATTCACCAATTTCTGCCAGTATCCTTCACCTATGAGAAAAAAAAATGTGAAAGTCAAGACAACGGTATGGACTGTTTGACGAGTGGTCTCAAGAGATCGATGCAATGTTTGTGAGTATGTACAAAATGCAAAGGGGGGGAGGGTGGAGGGGCGGGGGGGGCGTGGGGGGTTGATCAGATTGATCAAAGAGTAGTTGCAACTACTCTGATAGACATGCACACAAAACAAGAAGGAAAATGATCTGCTTGACAAAATGCCCGATGAAGATTCATCTCATGGAATGGTAATGATTTTAGAATATGCATGCAAAACGGTGGGAGCCCCGAACCATGAATACAGGGCAAGTGAACTATTTGATAGAATGCCAGGGAGATGACATGCTGTCATTGTTGCAGGCAATGTATGAATTGGATTTGTTGAAAAGGTAATTGAAAACTTTCAAGTGAATGCAATTGTCTGATGTAAAAGCCAGAGCCTACAACCTTCGCCAACATTCTCCCTACTGCGAATGTCTAAAAGGATTTGTTTAAAATGGATCTGCTGCGCATGAAGGAGAAAGCACCAATAACGCGCATGTATTGTTTGAAAGTCTGCCTCGCTAAGTTGCATGCTCACATGGAATGCAATGCTTGCATAATTGGAAATGGAAGCATGATGTAAGTGAATGAATTGTTTGAACGAATGCTTCGAAGAGATGTGTTCTCGCGGGATGCAAGGTCGTAGGCTTTGCACAAAATGGATTTGATGAATCTGTTTCAAAAGTTACATACATAGGGTGCAAACCGAATTCATTGAAAAGGCCTTAGAAACCCTTAAGCAAAAGCTCAACAAAAAAATGCAAAGTGTTGAAGCATACACAAGGCAGGCTATTTTTGGCAGGGAATCGTTTGATAGAAAATGCCTGTGAGGGAAGTCATCTCATGACATGTCATGATTGCAAGATATGCATAAAATGGATTTAGCAATGATGCTCTAAATGTTTGAATTAGTGAAGCACTTTGGGACATACCCAAACATTGTAATCCTTGCTTGTGTTTTATGTGGACGCAGCCACCCAGGTTTAGTGTGAGGGTTGAACTTCCTTCAATTAAGTGGGCAAGTGTAGTGAGGTTCAAATGGTGAGGAAATTGATGAGGGATGAAGGAATCAAAAGAATCCCTGGATGTAGATTGGATTAAAGATCATAAAATGGTACATGCTTCTGTGTACAAGGAAGATTAAAGCCACAGATACATGAAATCTATTTAGAGTTGGAGAAATTGTCTTGGGAGATGAACTCAGAAGGATGTAACTGGGATACAGTGTCTGTAGTGAATAATATGGACAATAGATGGGGATTATAGTGATTGCAGATTCAGATTTTGTTTGTAACAGAAGAGGAAAATCTGTTTGAAGTTGATTGGGTGCAAGCGTATAAAAGCAATTTCTAGATTCAGGAAGAAAATGACATCTGATATTAAATCCATATATAACATTAAATTAATGTTATTTTCCTATAAAATGACATTGACTTTAATAGGGCTTTTTTTGATTATTTTCATAATGATAATTTAAAGTTTATTTGCATTGAATTAAATTGGATTGATTAATTTCAAAGTTAAATATTAATCAATGATTCTATAAATTGATTAAGATACTTTATGTGCACAAGTTCCTTTTCAAATATTGGAATGGATCTTGGAGATGATTTACAAAACTGGCATACAAAGAGGGAGAAGATTCTGAAAGATCATCAAACTGAAGTAAACTGGAGATTTGGTGGGCCCACTTGAGCTTATTTCTAGAAAGAGATATTTTTGTTCATTGTGCAAAAAAAAGAACTCAAAGTTGTAACTGAAGGATGCAACTTTGAATTGAAGCGAACTGAAATTAGCTGAGGACAAGAATGAGATGAAACATAAAGTTATCTTTCTGATTTAATTGTATGCACAAAAAGCTACAACTTTTAGATGTCTCAGTTTGGAGAGGAAATGATGTCATTTTTTTTTTGAGCTATTAATTGTAAAATCAAGCTGATTGTAAGGGGTTAGACACTTAGGAAATAAGAGAGAAGTTTTATAGCTTAGTTGATTAGAGTTAACAGTAGGATAGGTGATGCATTTTTCTGATTTTCTTAGTTTAGATGGAGATAGTTTGAAGACATGGGTTTCTGTACACTGGTGATCTTGCCAGATTTGTAAATGTTGCTTATTTGTTTCATTGACAGTAGAGGCAGCTAGACTGAGACCTGCTTTAAGTTATGCTCTGCAATGTGTTTGTTTTATTAATCATTTGATTTGGAAAGCTTCAAGGAATGGAGTTCTATCTTTTCTTTTGTTCGAATTATGATTTGCAATCTGCCATTAATATTTGCACTATGAATGAATAGTTGTGTATTGATTACAGGCTGATTTGTTTTGCAGTTCTAGTTTAGGAATTCCTTGGAAGGTAACAGGTCTGATTAATTGAATGAATCAACATTCTTTTTCTTTCTATGTCTCTGATCTATCTTTTGCCCCTTTTTTATACCCCCTTGTTAGAGTAGGTTTAGATAGGAGTTCGATCTTAGAACAATCAAAAATCTCAATAACCAGCAGGCCCCTTGAACATTACAATTACATTGACCAATGAGCAATATCATCACAGTTGAGAACCAACTACCAGGACCTTGGGAGTTAGATTACTATATGTTGTCTTTCTTTTTTAGGAGAAATAGAATAGAGATATTTTGTTTAAATGTTGTTGTGCTATTTTGACCATCAACACTACCCAGAAGGATTAATTAAAATGCTTATTTAAGCATGTTTTCTTCTCATTTTGAGCATGAGGGGAGCAATTTGTGAATGAGAGAAAAATTGAAGATTTCAATACTAATCAGAGGAAGCCAAGAGAAAATTTATGAGCATTATTGCAACATTATTTTCAGTTAGGCATCATGTCAAGCATTTGTCATGTTTTTATTAAAGTCTATTCATGTTTTATGATCATTTGTTTTGTGAGTACTAACACTTGTAAGTCTTCAAAGAAATCCAAGCCAAATTGCAATCAGGCCTTGAGGAGATGTGCATGACTTCAATCCTTCAAGGAAATCTGACATGAGTGGTGATTTACAGTCCATTGTTGATTCATCATTAATTTGGCATTTAGCCTCTATCGCTCAAAAGGATAATATCTCTATCATCAACTTTTCCATTGTTGAGGTGGAAACATCAACACGAGTTTTGACTAAGGCAAGTGCCTATATGGGACAACCCTTCCTCTCTCTTTGAATGTGCAGGTTTCATATCTGAAGAGGATTGGAGGAAGATTAAAGACCATGTATTCATTGTTGCATTCAAAACTCTACAACTTATCAAGATACGAAAACTCAATTATCTCAACAATCGATGAAGATCCAATAGTGGGATTTGGAAGGAAGAAGCCTCTAAGAAAAAAACTTGAGGAATATGAAACTAGATTTTAGTTTCAGCTCTCCAAACATAGGTACCCTTAGAGGCATCATCCTAGAAAATTAGGCCCAAATTTGAACCACAAGTGCACAATAATCTACTCTTTCTAGATTTGCTGTTGAAATTTGGTTTTACAGTTTTTATGTTATAGAAAAGTTGCATTTTCATATTAGCTCTCATGGTTTCATTAAGTCAATAAAAGAAAATCAATTTCAATCAGTTTCTAAGGCATTAAAGGAGAAAATCCAAGGTTTATTGACTCACCTTCAAGGTTGGAATCCAATATAATCTCCTTGTTTAATTACATCCTAATGTTCTTTGAAAAAGGATTGATAATAATGATCTATGCATTAGACCTAGGGTCCTTTTTTCAACTAAACAAATACTTGGAGATCTCCCCCTAAATCCTTCCTTCAATCCATATCTTCTCTATCCTACCCCAACATATCCCTCAACCATGTAATCCAATCCACTTACATCCTTTTCTCTAAGCATGATTTTCACTTACCCTTAGTTCCATCATTGAGGCAACCAACAAAAGTAAACACTAATCCATGAGAAATACAAATTTCAAGAATGATTGCTAACACACTCTATCCATGTGCAAGTACTCCCAATCCAAGAAAGTATTTCCTAGAATCACACACCCATCCAAAAAACCATAGGATTTATTTTGTCTCTCTACAAGACATTTTTAGTGCTAAAATAATCCAATCACCATCATCAAGATATATCATTCCTAGTCCCTATGTTTTTTCCATTATTAACAACATTGTTGGTGTTCCCAACTAATTGTCTAGGTTTTCCTATATATTAGTTAGTTCTTATGCTCAGAAACCCTAGGTCAGTGGCCAACAAACATGAGATAGGTTTTATATTTTTCTCCTCTACACTTTAGGCTTTGCAAGACCAAGGTGGGTTCCCCTATAACATCATTTAACAAGTTTTCATTTATTTGCAATGATGCCTTTAATAATAGATTCCTTACACTAAATTTATAAGAGGTATGCCTAATGGGCTAAATCATCTTCAAAACCCTCTATATGAAATGCAATACATT
>VDFB02349988.1:0-17676 GCA_007258455.2 Sequoia sempervirens
ACACTTGTAAGATACTCTCGTGACTTGATTCAACGAAGGATCTCATCCTTCTTTGAGTTTCTTAGTTCACTCATGGAAACTGGCTTCTAGTCTATGAAACTAGAGATCCTACATTCTAGATGAATCTTTACCCTTAGAATGCTTAGGATAATTCTCCTCGAAGAGTCGCCAATTGTTGTGCCTATAGCACACATACCCCATTTAGAATAGGGATCCTTTGTTCTTTCACCTTTAACAAGTTTCTTTTTTCCTTTGCCTCATTTTGCATGCCCCTAATTTTGAGCATCAAGTGGTCAAGAAAAAGGAAACCTTTGAATCCTTCTCAGCAACCGATTAACCACAAAATTGCACATAAACCCATTTGAGGAATCTTCAAAATTTGTTCAAATATTTCCATTTTGGACCTTGTAAAACTTGACCCCACTGTCGCTATTCTTCATAGAGTGTTCAAACCCTTGCGGCTCACATCCTTGTCATCATCGCCTAGAGCGGTATAAAATTTAAATGAAAACCTAAGTTCTTGAGACTTTACAGGTATGCCCTTGCAGACATCTGCATGTGGGTGAACACCATCCCATTGCCACCCTTAAAAACCCAAATGATTCTAACACTTAAATGAAAATCTCAAGTCCAAAGGCTTATGTAGATCTACCAATGCAGGTCACTGCATGAGGGCTGACCCATTTTACTACCATTTTGAAATGGAAATCCCTCACTCGAACCCCACACTGTAGACCCCACCCTCATTGTTTCCCTCCAAGGCTTCAACTCAAAAATGACCAAGTTCAAGTGCACTGTAGACTATTCCTTGCGGGACACTGTCTGCAACCTGCTATCTTCAGTTTCCGTTTCCAAGTGGGTATACTTTCCCATCCTTCCACATTGCGGAGTCTGAGCTCTCCTTCACTATCTAAGTTTCTTCTAGGAAAATGGTCAAATCCAAGGTGTCTTGTAGACCTGCCAATGTGGACTTCCTCCTCTAGGTTTCCATTTCATTATTTCCATCCCTAAATGACCTTCACATGATGGCTTTCTACTAGTCCCCACCCAAAAACTTCCAAGTGATCGAAACCAAAAGGATTCAAGCTAGACCACCTTGGCCACCTGTAGGCCCCACATTGTAGGATTCTTCTTACGAGTTTCCACCTCTTGAACATTGTTTCTCAATGATAGAGCTATAAATATCCCTGAGACCTCTGACACTGGTAATGGGAATCCCTATTGCTACTTTCTTCAAGGAATGCATGTTCTATTTCATTGAGGAGATCATATGTGTAAAAATGAAGTTCCACTAGGCTAAGATTATTAGTGACAGTATGCATGAGCAACTCATTATTGTAAAGAAAACATCTCTATTTTACATGGCCTCATACTTCGTATATCATCTAGCAGAGGAATTCCCGTACAAGGGCCTCTTTGTTGCACATAACTCGAATCCATGGAGAGGAGAACTCAAGGTATATGATCGCTACCCACAACTGCAATACAAAAACTTCAAGAGAGAATACTAGAGAGTAAACGATGCCTTCATTGGGAATATCATCAGAATCCTTGGGGCATATTTTGAGAGAAGAGTCTCGCACAATTCCCAAGCATTCATCCAAATATTCGGGTACCTGTTCATCCAAGTCCTGAAAATTCACATTTATTAGACTAGAGGGTTTTTCTTAAGGACCCTACAAGCTACCCTAATACCCTAATGACCAGATGATTATATTGGAAGTCTCTAGACAAATAAAAAATTCCTCTACTCTACTAAGTGATAAACATATAGAAAGGATCCCATATCCCCTCACATTTAGGCAAGGAATGTATGCCATCCTCGCTGCCTAGTGTATGGACTATTCTGAGGAGATAGTAGAGTACAATTTGGACCTCCATACAGTGTAACCAAGAATGGACCCCTATGGAAAATTAAAGAAGATGGTTGGGATTTAGTATGCTCATCTGCCTCATATTGAAGACTTTTGGGTCAACTATTAAGATGACAAGGAAGTGTGAATGAGGCACTACATGTGGATGACAACCCAATTTGTGTAGTCAATTAACTTGTCCCCAGTGCCCAATCAAATTGTTGAGGAGGACACCATTCTTAATGAGAGATTCAATGTTGTGGCCAACCTTCCCCTACCACTAATATATTGGGATGAAGAAGAAGTTAATGACCTTGATATTGTAATGAGGCTAGTTGAAAATAGAACAAGGCAATGGGTAGATTCTCAAATCACCCGATTCAAATTGCAAGGGGTTGTGCTGACATATGGTGAGCTCGAGGATGAGCTCAAATGTGAAACTGATAGTGGAGCAATTGTTGTCCCAATAGAAGAAACCTCTAAATCTCCTCTAGCAATGAGATCAAGGAAAAAGAAGGATGTGTCTAAACGCCAACCCAAGCATAAGGTCTATACACGAAAGACAACAAAGGGAGAATCCTCAAGGAAGGAAAATAAATCAAGAGGATTAAGTGAATTACCAACCATTTAGGAGGATCCCCAACATGAAGGAGAAGAAGAGGTTGCACAACCATAGTCACCACCTACCACCTTTTCTCCCACAATTATCACTATTGTTGCCACTCCTCCACCTCCTACCTCTTAGGTGCTCCCTATTTCCTCTCTGCCTGTTGTGGATATTTCAATCCACCTTGCTTCCACTTCACTAACAACCCAAATTATTGTGTTGGATTCCTCCTTTGCCATGACATCTCCACTGTTGTCTACCTCACTACCTCCTCCATTTCCCACTCTCTCTACTATAATTCCTTCAATTGCAATGGAAACTATTTCTCCTCTCACCTTTCCAAAATCATTTGCAAAGTATATGCAAGGGATACCCACAAAAATATTTGGGGTGATAATGAATCCCACTATTCAAGCTATGATGGCCAAGATTGCTACTAGCCTACCTATTCCTACACCACCTATAGAGCCACTGAAAATGGAGGCCACCTTGTAGATATCTAAAGAAATGGTGAAACACCAAAGGGAGGCTTCCAAAGTCTGAATTGTTGAGGAATTTGAGGATCCTTTTAAGGATGATTATTTTGAGCACCCGAAGGGTAGAATAACCATTAATGTGGATAAGGAGGTAACCAATGAGGGAAAGTCACACTCTTTGGAAGAGGAAATTGAAGCTCTCAACACCAAATACATAATAGAAAGCTCAGATGAAGAGCTTGAAGAGGAGCTATCCCAATAGCTCAAGGATATAGGAGAAGAAGTTGAATCTAGAAAGAAACCTTCCAAAGAGAAAGAAGCAGGGGTACTACCTGAGAGAGAAGGAGAGAAAGAAGAAATAGAAGAATATGTATGAAAGAAGAGCCATGAGCTGGAACATCATGTAGAGCTCGAACATGAAGAAGAAAGAGTGCCTCAGAAAGAAGGCATCACTGAGGAAAACATAGCCACTACTAAGTTGGACATAGAAAAGGATATACATATTGAGGAATTAGATGAAGAAGAGGAAATGAATGAACAAGAAACCCTAGGCCATGAATAGAAGAAACTCCAACATAAGCAAGGAGAGGAAGGTGATCATGAATCACCAAAGGGGAAAGTTAGATGCCTGACTAGCTAGAGAGGTTGCTGCAAAAGAAAGCCCCTACTATTGTTGATCCAAAGGCTAGGCTTGAGGCTGTCCTAGCAAGAGCATAGATGAAGACAAGGAAAGAAAATAATCCAAGATCCTGCTCACACATCTAAGTTGATGCATTTGGATCAAGGATAGTGCATATCTCCACCCTAGTGATAGACAAAGGTGAGGCGGTGAGTTATAACATTTCCACCATTGACTTGGGCCCTGCAACAAGAGAAGAAAAGATTGATGGGTTTGAGGGGTCGGTGGCTACAATCATGCAACAAATAAACAAGGATCAATCCTCTAAGGAGGAGCTAAAAGCATAGGTGGTGGATCTCACTACCTACATTCAGTAATGGACTTCCTTGGAAGAAGAAGCCCCAATGACATCTTTTGTGGCCCTACTTCTCTCCCAAGAAGAACTCACTAGGAAGGAGAAGATGAAGAATTGGACCAAGGCTACTGCAGATTGGTTCCAACGAGTGCTTTACAATGGTAACATGGGCATAGGTCACGCTATTAGAATGACCAAAAAATTTTTAGGTGTAGAAGCCATTGGAGGGAATATCAAATATATGTTAGTAGTTCACTGAGTTATATAGGATCACCTATCCTAAGCTCGAGGCCATTCTCATGTTGCCTCAGAAAACATGGGAGAAGGAATTGACACTCACCAAAGATGATCACTAGCTAGTGAAGACTTGGAAAATAGGCTTGGATCATAGGAGGGATATCCCAGAAAGAGTGTTGCATGAGGTTGAGCTCGAATTGGTTATAGAGCATATAATGGACAATGAGGACTACCTCAAGCTGATAACTAATTATGATATGCACACCCTAGAGATGGATCCAGAGAAGATTAGGCCATTCCTCCATAAGAATATGGAGCAAGGGGAAGTAGATGCATTATCATCATATTTCATGGACTTTACTATGAGGGAATTCACATAGTTTGAACAAGTAATCAAGGCCATGCTCAAATGCACCAAACACTGGGAGAAAATCATTGGCAAATTTAAGAGGTTGACCTTCCAAGTTCTTCAATCCAACATCATGGAATGGGATAAGCTTCAGGTGCTGATTTTGAAATTTGTGGAGTATGCCACCCTTCAGAAAAGTGAAGGAAAACCAGTGATCGATGATGAGTTTTTGACAGTATAAGCTAGAAAAAGAAGGCAGTCACTAGAAGACAAAACTGCTATAGTGTCAAGGCCACTAGAGGATGAAATAGGAATGAGACAAAAAATTATTTTATAATAATATATTTTCAGGGGAGGTGAAACCCTAATGTAAAATGAATCTTGGCCACACAATGAAAGTAAATCTTGGCCATTCATTTCACTTTTGGAAAACTATAAAGAGGGGTCTTCTCTCATTTTCAAGGAGATAGTAGAGGTTGTTGTGTAAAGACATGCTACATAAATTTCAATAGAATTTCATTGCTTTGGTGGATTCTTGTGTTTCTCACATGTTGCATGATTCATCTTCTCAAAGTTGATAGATTTAGATAGATTTAGTTTGTTGTTCTAAGTACTTAAATTTCTTTTAGTAGTATATTTCATGTTGTCCATTGATATTGAAGAATGTTATTGTGTTGATGCATTTCATGTTCATGCATTTTTTTGTTTGTTGATGATGAACAATAGTGTAAAGCTATTATGAAGATTAACTTATTGATACATTTAAGATTCATCTTTTCTTCATGCTTTATGGTGAATAAATAGTTGAAAAATATATATAACTTGGAAGATAGCATCATCCATTCTCACTATTCATCATTAGTTGTAGGTCTAGGAAATATTACCTCCCTTTTCCCTTTTGACCTTTCTTTGAAACAGTAGTTAAGGAAAAGTCCCAACATCATTGTAAAGACAAATCTGATGTTGAACATGGAGTTTAGACTGTTGTTTTGAACTTGCAACAATTGCACCTCACTTTTAGAATCTCATAAACTCCATTTGAAGACCCAATTCCCTTCCAACTTAGAAAATTGTACATGCCCCTTGTGATTACTAGAAAATAACATCAATCCATTGAGTTGTTTTTGTAAGTCATGACCTAACACCTAAGAGACCTTGGGGTAGTTTTTTGCAAATTTTTTGTTTGAAGTTTCCTTTCAAGAGAGGCAGTGCACTTGTGTGTTGTCAGCGTTGAGAAGTGTGAAAAAACCCATCAACACTACCATTTGGAGGGATCTATTTGAACAAAAAAACCCAATCATTAGAAAACATGATTCTCCTTCTCTTGATGTCTCCCCTAGTTTTGATGAAGCTACTTTACAAAACCTAACCATGGAATGTGATGATTATCTTGTTTATTACTCCCCTAAATTCTCTCCTACTAGGGTAGATATTAGATCACAATAGAATAAGACTTTAGCAAAGAAGAATGAAATCATGGAAAATGATGATAATCACATTTATCCTTCTCATAGTATCTCTCCTAGTTGCGAAGAAGATACTTTCATTGATGAAAGTCATGAGAATATTATGTCTCTCCTCCCCTAGGGAAAAAATTATGGTACAAGACAATAATATCCTTGATGAACAAGATAATTCAACCATCGATCATCCCCCTACTTGTGATGAAGTAATTTTGGAAGAACCAATCCTTCAATGTCAAGAAAACTTGGTTTGTGGTTCTCCTAAAAACTCTCCTCCTAGGGAGAATATCATGGTACAAGAAAATGACAACATTAGTAATGTCGACTTAGAAAGTGCTGATAAAAAGGTGATTCTAGATTACCCTATATTATAAATAAATCAAACTAAGATTGTTGACGTTATGAATGCACAAGCATCCATTAGATCCCCTTTGATCAGTGGACCTCCTACATATCCTATGGGACATCCTAAGAATCCTTTAATTCTTTACCCACCATCACACAAACAACAAAACCTAAACTTATCCTTTACCCACCTAAGAATATTTTTTTGTAACAATCGAGTCATAATACCATTGCTCATACATATAACACTAGAAACAATCCACAACCAACAAAAATAACTTTAACATCCATCCCTTTACCTAATTTGATTCTTCCTAATGCTCCCTCTTTAAATTCACATAGTAGGAAGGAGTATGGAATTGTTGAACAACTTAAGAATACTCTTGCAAAGATATCCTTATGGGATTTAATTCAGAATTCACCTAATTATCACACCATGCTTGAAACAGCCTATTGTGCAGTTTTTCGAACACACGCCCCATTGGAAGTACGGACCCTCTTTCACTTTGGTTTTGGTGTTTTGGCCCTTTCTTTTGAGGTTTTGTCTGACCTAGGCATGTGCCTAAATTGTTTATTTTGAATGTCTAAGTGTTTTCCCCAAGTTATTCATTGAAAATATTGAGTTCTGATGAATTTCGAGCTTCTGCTTGGATTCAGGATTTTTTGCCCTGGTCGGATTTTCCCGGATCCTGCTTGGACTCTGACTAGACCCTTGTCATTTGAGGATTTTTGATCTTCACAGATTTCTACGTGGACCAGATTTTCCTGGATTCTGCCTTGTCATCGGATTCCTGAATTCCTTCTCTAGTTGTCTTATCGACTACATTAATTGATCCGTGCATGTTTTGAGAAATGTATTTAACTTGATTCAAAGATCTTTTGCACCATTATGCTCACTATTTGTTGTTGTTTGAGTTGAGAGCCACATCCTTAGAGTTTTTTCTTTGAGATTTTGGCTTTGTTTTGGGACATTTGGCTTTGACTTGATTGATTTGGTGGTGATTTCTTGTTCATTGTTGCCTATGTTCATTGTAGACACCCTTGAGCTTCATGTTTGCTGCTTCTAAGATCAATTCCCACTTTATAATGGTATGTGTCTAATTGCTTTGCTTTGAATTGAATTATGAATGGCACGTTGATATTGTGAGGGCTTGTGGGATTTCCTATGTATTTGTTTAGTTCATGCTAGGGTTGTTTAGTATTGCATCCTTTGTCATCTCCCAGGCGAGTTTTGAGTTCATGTGTCCATCTGCATTTTAATGAATATTACTTGAGAGTAATTAGTAAACCCTAGTGATGACTTAACAGTTGAAACAACTAAATTCTGAATGTGCTATGTGCTAATGGTGGATGAGTAGGGTTTTGGACCTAGGGCAGTGCCATATCAGGTGATTTCATCTTAAGATTGACCTAGAATGCAAAGAAAATTCACAAAAGGTCCATCCCCGACTTGCCCTAAGTTAAATTTTTGAAAATCCATAGTTGGTTCAATTATGGGATGAAATCACTACTCTCCATCCCTTCTGGACTCCCTTCCATGCCATTCGAGATAGCTGAGATATCATATCGACCACCTTGAGGTTCACTGGGTGGTCTTCCTAGGTTCATGATTGAATCACCGCACTGACACTACCATTTTTACACCAATGAAATCTTGTATGCATACAGTCGGCAAGACCTTTGTTTTCACCAAGACCTCACCCCGCAAGGAGATGTCTCATTGACATGCTCAACTCATCTCATTTTGGCTAGGGAGGTCCTAGTCACCAAAAGGTCATGGCGGGATCCAGCAGATTTACCGATATTCATTCTACTCGCCAAGACATTCATCCTTCTGCGACTCCCGCTAATCGCTACTTGTTTATTGACCTCTATTCTTTAGTTGCCATAACCCTTCAAGGTTGGTGGTGATGTCCCTCCACGAATGATTGTTCCTTTTCTTCTTCCTTTGAAGGTTGAAAAGCATATTGAAACATAGATACAAATCCATCTTCAATCGTATAATATCCTCTTAGAGGATGACATATTTCATCTTTATAATATCTTCTTCCTTATACCATTGGAGTGTTCCTTCTCTAGGAAAAGTTTGAACCATTCCACAAAAAGGGTGTGTTTCTTTCATGATTCTTTTACCCTTTTCTTTTTTTCTTTCTTTGTTAGAAGGATCTGGACCTTGATTAATAGGTTCATCTTTTATTTCAACACTAAATTATCTTTTCTATAACTACAAGATGAAGTGAAAGAACTAGCATATTGAAAAGAATTCACAAAAGGATTATTGCATAACTATTGAGAAGACATGCTTCTAGGAATAATATTTATCTTATTATGTTTGACTTCATGAACTAGCCTTGTAGCTTCTAATGGTTTGGGTACTATATGTCGCATCCAATCAAGTTTTCATCCTAAAGGGATATCAATAGTATTTATGTGCCCCTTTTGGAGTTGGACTTCACCATTGAGATTTTTTGTGTAGGGTAGATTTTCAAGAATCTTAGGATGGTTGGTATTGGTCATGGAATACAAAACTTGTATTTGGACTAAAGCATTTTTTAATTTCCTAAACATTTTTAGACCATAAAGGGAAGCGAAGATTCCCCAACAATCTAAACAAACATGTTTTACTTTTGAACACCCATGGTCTCTAGTAGCTACAATGAGGTTAGGATAAAAGGAAAAATAGATAAAAAATTTAGGTAGTCTAAATAAACTTGATAATTGATAGGCATGTTCATACTAGACTTTTCTTCTATCACACAAAGCTAAATATGTAATAGGTTGGATATTCTCAGGCACACATGATCCTATATAGACAACAGTTGCACCAAAATGTACAAAATTGACATCCTTATGCTTTCTAATGTATTCAATTTCTTCTCTAGGAAGAATAGATAACATTTTGGTTTGGAAAGTCTGAGCAGGATCATATTATAAGGTTAATTCAACAACCTTCATTCCAGGAATCACAAACTGCTTAAAATTTAATCTAGAGAAAAAATTATTTAAAGGATTAGGGTGTAAGCAATCTTCTTATATACACTTTTTGATGCTAATATAGGAGGTTTATAGCTACTTACATATCTTGTAATATTTTCTTCAGATGTGTCAATATCTTAAACTTCTTCAACTTTTAAATCAACTTTTGTAGGTTGGATCTAAGGAAGCTCATATAATCCTTCCATACTAGCTTCATTAATTCTTTCAACTCCATCAGTAGAACCAGTAAATCTTTGAAATTTAGTCATTTTCGAACAATGAGCTTAGACCAAGATCTAGGATAATCTATAGGGGTTTTACAAGAGAGCAATACTCAATCCACAAGAGGAGAGTAACAAGTGTCAAAAGACAATAACTAAGAAAAATGATATAAAAAGACTCAATCTCAACTCACAGGGACAAACCCAATAGTGATAAACACTTCACTATACCCAAATATAACTCATACAATCTTACCGATGGCTCATCTATTATGCAAACATTAAGATATTTTTGATGGTTCTAATACCATTTATATTCAGAGGCCACACGGGTACATCAAGCGTGGTGGCAGCATATTGTACATAATTAAATAAATTATTATATAGGAAAGGTGGTGGTGGACTCAGATAAATAAAACTTCCTATAAATAAATATTATAGTGTGCTAATAAATATTTGAATAAGTGAAAAGTGAGTGATGATGTTTGAAAAAATATGGTAGAAAAATGTACAAAGATTTAGTGGTGGAATCTTGTAGAAATCTTGGAAAATATTTACATGTGAAGACGTGGTGGACCCTTATGAAGACCATATGGTAGATTGAATCTTGTACATGAAAATATGAAAATTCTCCACATACAAAATAAAGAATCTGTGTATATCATAAATTATATTGTCTACTATAAAAGTAAGGATAGACAATGTTGACCAAAATTTATTTTGGTAGATATTCCTTCTTAAATTTAATAATATGGACAAATAGATAAAGCTAATGTATTAAATCAAGGATTGACATTATTTGCCACTTGGCATGATATTCCTCCTTTTCTTTTATCTACAAGATAACCTGCTAGAATAGGTAAGTTTGGGTCTGACTGAACCCTCGGGTAATTGTAAGGCTATAAATAAGCCACTCTCATACCCATTTGGGGATCTATTGTGTAGTTTCCTTAGAGACTCAGTAAGTCTTTAGAGTCTGAGTATGCTCTACTCTTGCACTCAATGCAATCTAGATTATCAGAAAGAATAGTTGCAAACAGTTTGTATATTGTATCATGTAATATTTATTTTAGTAATATAAAGAATTTGTATCCATTTGATCATCAACCTCCACTGCTATTTCTATCAAATTTCACCTAGTTGTTTCTACCCACTTCCTCCTAGTTACATGACCTCTGGTAATAAATTTAGGGCTCTTGATTGGATAACTTGGAAATATATAGGGTACTCCCAAGGTTCTATCATGACTAGAATATTTTGCAAAATGCCTTTTGGGATAGCAACAAGGTAATCTTTCATTTGTAAAAGTGTGCTTGTGGGCTTACGATTTGTCAATGTTAAAATTTTCATTACTTCAATTGTCATTGCATTGACGGTAATGCCTAAATCTACTAATGCATTAGGGATTTCAATTCCTCCTATGAACATTGTAATTATGGGACTACGAGGATCATCATATTTAGGAGGTAAATATTTACTTAAGAGAAGTTTGGCAAGATATCCATTTATTTGGATCGTGCTAATCTACATATTCTTCCTCCCTAGTGTCTTTATGCATAATTTGGCCAATTGGTTGAGTTTTGGAATTTCTTTTATTTTTTGTAGTGGAACTTCTATGTTTCATCATTTAATTTCCTGTAGCAAATGGGTTTCATTGAGGATAGTTGGTTCAAGGGATTATAGGACTTTTTTAGTCTCTCTAGAAAGGGAGCAGTTTGAAAAGAATATTAATTCCCCACATCAGAATATTCTTTTTGGGATTTTTTGGAATAATGTTTTCCAGTGCTTTGTTTTGAGTATTTTGGAGTATTGTCAACGAGAATCTTTGGAAGAAATATGAAGGTTTTATTTGGATGTGAGGATTTGAGGGGTAAGCCTAAGGTTTTACCAATATGATCTTTAGGGGTACCTCTAATGGTGAATCTAAAATGGTCTCAAGTATAAGATGTGGTTCTATAGTTGTTTTTCTATTATCGTGATTCTTTTTATCAAAACTACCTTCCCAAAGTGCTTCATGTCCTTTATCTATTATGCCAATTATGGTTGGTTGGTGTAAGTTTTTTCTAAACCTAAGTAGCATGGCTCCACAATGTATTGTATTGATTCCAGCCAAATTTTCTTGTTCAATGGAGTAGATTGGTGTGTTTTGTCTGTTATTTTTGGGATTGAGAATTGATTGAGCTGGAAGTGGAGGTTGTGTTGCTTGATTAGATCATTGTTTATTCTAAAAGGGTGAAAGAAGTGGTTGTTTTTGGCTTGGCATTCATGAGGTCCTTGATAGAATTGGTTTGGTATGGGATTCCATTGTGATGTGAGATTCTGATGGAACCATGGCTATTAAGGTGGATTTGGTCCATTATGGAGTTAACCATTGGTGATTTATCCACTCTGGAGGTCCCAAAGGGTATTATCTAGTTTTTAGATCCTAGATATTGTGGCCAAGATGTATTTCATTGTTTATTATTATTCAATTGAAGCTAAGGATGCCAAGAAGAATTTGAGTTTTGACCAAAGGAAAAATTATTCACAGGTTATTTCCCCATGTAGTTAACTTCCTCCTCAACTGGAGTATACTTTTTCTTTGAATTCTTGATTGTTTGTAACAAATCACATTGATCAATCGTATGGTCCTTATCACAAATTTAACAAATGTATATCTTGTGAAAAGGACATTCTCTCAAAAGATGTGTATTCTTACATTTAAGACAATAAATGGAAAGAGTTTTTATATTTTTATTTTAGCTTGGATTCCTTTAAGAGTAGTATTTAGTTGAATAAGGATATCGACTTTTAAGTTTGCAATTTCTTCTCTTAATTGTCATATCTCATTTGTTCCTCTTATCAAACTAGACTTTTTGATTCCTCCTCTTGTTCTGGAATAATTTTTATAATGGAAAAAATCATCAAGTTCAAGCTTAGCCACATCTCCTTTTCCCATTGAATTGAGGGCTCATCTTGAATCTTCATCCAATCCTTTCAGAGAAATGGCTTTGACTAACTCCTTAGAGATAACATTTTCACAACAACATTTCAACACAAAAAGGAATCTATCTAAACAATCCTCTAAAATAATTCCTCTTTTCTATCATTGACCCTGCAATAATGTTAGTATTTGCCTAAGAATATTTTGTTTCCATTTCTATCCAAAAGTTAATTGATCCAACAATTAGTTCCATAAACCAAAGCATTGTTGAATATTTTTGGATGGAAGGGGACAATTTTAACTTTTGATTGTCAGTTTTGTAGTCATAGGTCTAGTGAAGGACCTTGAACTCAAAGAGGAATTGACCTAAGTCTTCTAATGATAGTCCTCTGAAATTAGGAAGATTAAAAGGGGAGTTTTTTTCATGGGTGCATCTTCATCTGCATTGAATATTCTTTCCACCCTCATTTTTTCCCCTCCATTGTTATCATTTACTTCCCCTTCATTCATGATGGCAGATGATTAGTACTTATCTCTATTTTTATGCTCCAATTCATCTTCTCAATGGCCATCTCAATAGAGGCTAGATCTTTCTATAAAATCGCCAATAGAATGCAGCAAGACTTTTTTAAATGAACATTTTCTAGTTTCAACAAAAGAAGATATTATATTATCAAAAACGTCTCACCAATAGCATGCAACAAGACTTTTCTAAATGAACATTTTCTAGTTTCAACAGAAGGATATATTATATTATCAAAAATGTCAACATATGAAATGAAAATCAAATCCTCTTCTTCATAATGGACAAAGAAAGATTGGACAAATTGGACAAAAAAATTTGTGGTTTGACCCGCTTCACGGTCAAGTTGGTTCACTGTGTCACAAGTACCCTATCAATGGTAATGAAGGATGAGATGGACATGAAAAAGACTGAAGACCATCAGGAATGGGTTGGAGATGATGTTGTCCATCTCCTATCTAAGAACTGGGAAGATGCTAGGTAGTTTGTTGTTGGTCCACTGTTCGTCTGTGTGTTGTTGATTTGTTGTGTGTTTTTTGGCTTTTTGTTTTTAGATGCTTTTATGGACTTGAACTATTTTGGTCCTTGTGGCTCTATGTGAAGGGTACAACACCCTATAAATGTTGCTTACTTTATCAAAAACAAAAGATATATAATCACAATCTAATTCCTAGATTGCAGGCATCATGGCAACATGTCTTGATGCATAAAAATTATATTCCATTCATTACATAATTATAAGTCTTAGTTGCATTAATTGAAAAAAACTTTAATTGTTTGAAATAGTTGTTGAGAAATAAGAATTCCTTTTTTCTGAAACTTCAAGAGCTAGGTGGCATGCACACCTTTGGGTAGAGTATGAGACATGGGTTTCCAAAAATTCTTCTAGAGAAACTCGATCCACGTTAGTTCTAAAGATACTCCTAAAATTTTAGAGTTCCATGAAAGTAGCATCTCCCAAAATTATTTTTTATCCAATACACATCATGTATCTTGCACAATTAATCTTTTGACATGCAACTATTAGCATTAAGATCTTCATAGTTACATAAAAGCAACAAGTATAAATACATTAATATTTAATTAGGATTGCAACAAAATTATTACATAATCATGATAAATTAAGTATGATAAGGGTATATTGAGGTGGTAGATGGTTAAAAAATATAGTATTTAGTTCTAATTCATGGGGTAAATATTTATACCTATCAATAATCACCCAATTCTCTCTTTCCTATAAATTCCCACAAGCTTGTCAAGATAAAAAATTAAATTAGAGGAGTGTCAAGAATGTCAATTACCATAGATCCATCACATGCAAGAATATATAATCCACATGCAACCACATGCAACCCACAATACTTCTACTCAGATACCAAATGTAAGGGAAAGTGTTTGCAAATGTCTTAGCAATTAAACTCAAAACTAAGCTCAACTACTAAATATGAAAGTACCATCACATTGACCCTATGAGGAGAATATCACAATAATTGGTCCACGAAAAATTAAGTAACATTATGACATGTAAAATAACACTTAGAAAAGAACAAGAAAAAATAATAGAAACCATAGAATAAGAGTCACACAAATCAACCTCCAAAACACACCCAATGTATTATGTAACACCAACAATGGTTATAATATATTCTAAAAGCCTATTGCATTATCAAGAGAAAGGGGAGATCAACACTCTTTAAAATAAAAGGAAAACCAATAGCTTAATCTTGTAAACATAAATGAGCAGAGTCGATGTGGATTGAGACTTGATCAAATGAAAATGTTATTGATCAAATACAATTTACATGAAGAAAAAATGAATAAGTAATATACAATGTGAATGCATGCAATAGAAGCAAATACATGTCACAAAGGGTCAAAGACAAAAATAGAATGCATGAGAATCTTTAGAAAGACAACGATTATGCATGGGCAGAGTCGTCAAACGTTAGACATTACATTTGAGCATTAATAATAAACTACTAAATAATTTCAATAAATCTTGTAAAAACTAATGCATATTGTCTCTATCTCATAACCTCAATATATAGACTCAATGAAGCATAGAAAACTACTTAAAAGCAATGCTACAAATATCATAGTAAGAATTCTTGCAACCCTCTATAAGAGATTGGCCTCCAAAATACAATATAACTCCTCTCACAATAATATGTCACCTCCACCACTCAAGTTGGCATGTGTACCTCCCAAGCACTCCCCCATGAAGTGCTAATCACATTTTACATCCATTAATAATGAAATATATTCTCACAAGCCAAGTATGTAACCCCATATTCAATGTCTTGTTATAAACAATAAGATAATTATATGATCCCAACCTCACATGCACATCACATTTTCTCACTCCATGAACTTTAGAGAAGAACACATAATCTATCGTCTATGAACAATTAGATATTATGATATGCAAGTTGAATAGTAACTTGATCTTAACACAAATTTGTCCCTTTATAGTTCTCATAAGGACTATTTGATGTACTAAAAACTCTTAAGGCCTATTTTGCAAGGAAATCACATGAACAAAATTGTAAAGAACAATTTGTTAGAGAAGAATAAATACAAAAGTGTTCTAATAATCGAACACTTAGGAGATACAAATCATGCTAAAATAGTCATTAGTGGCGGATTTGATTGCAATCAAATTTTCAAACAAGTTCAACTACTCCAAAGTTTGTCGCCATGTAATCAAGGTCTTTATAATATTTTTTATTGCAAACATAATAAAATTGTAGATTCCAAGTAAGCCTTTAGGACTCCTCTCTAACAGTTCTTATAATTGATGTTCTAGTTAGTGGTATTATTTTATTAAGCTTATATTGCTTCAACTTATTAGTCTTAAAGTAGATTCAATATATTAGTAAGAGTTGAGAGTTGTTGTACTCGATTTGTAAAATGTTTAAAAAAATTATATGCAAGAGCTTCCCATGAGGCTTTTAGAAGACAATAACACTCTTAAATAGCTCATGAGATGAAAGCTTTAAGAGGAGATTACTCATTATTTTGGAGTTTTCCTCAATTTTGGGCTTCTCCAAGTTAGTTATTCTTGTCTATTGTATTCTTATGTTTTCTTGCTCTCATATAATGCTTATGTACTCTCCATTTTATGTTATTTGCACTTAACAACATTAATGCTAAGAAACAAGGATTATTTTTCCCATATTTTGCATAAGGAACAAGTGAATAAGATTAATATATATAATATTACAAGTAGTATTATTTTCTATTACCAAACAATGCAAACTTAAATCTAGTGTTAATCATATTCTTTTGATGTCAATATATGCATGGTGTGATGGTTTAAAGGTGGCGTTGTTGTTCTTGCCACCAAAGTTCAAACCTCGGGGTGGTATTACTGAGTGGTTGTATTGGGGATGAGGTCCCCCATTTGTGACCTCGCCGGTTCATAGCTCCGAATCAAAAGCTTGTAGCCGTTGAATAAAAAAAATCATATTCTTTTGATGATATTATTGTAGATATGGTTCCTTTTGATGTATTGTGTTTAGTATTCTCCGTCTCATATAAGTATCTTAGAGATGCTATTTATTAGAAGAGTAAATAAAGGTTGATTAAAGATAGAAAGAGAAGCATCATCAATACAAATGAAGGCAACTTCAAGATCTTTGCAGTTAACACACATGAAGCAAAGTGGTTGATAAATGCTAGTGGTAAATTTATTTTTTCTTTTGAGATATAAGCAAAGTGTTTTAAATGTAAAAAATATTCTAGCCTAGATACTAAGCAAGATCAAAAGAAAATAATAGGTTTGTAGCAATAATTTTAGTAGATGTTTGCAAGTTAATGCAAGGCCATGTGATATTCAAGATAATTTGAGGAAATTGTCAAGCTTTTGAGTTCCTTAATAATGTTGGGATGACTAGCCTTCTAATTGTGAAGGTATTTGATCTAAAATGGGTCAATTAACTTAGTGAAATATGTGAATTTAATCACTAAATATTTTTCATGAAGACTACCCCATTAACTAGACACTCTTGTTATCATTTTGTAAGGAAATCATAAATATATTGAATAACCTAGATAGTGAGGAGGCTAACTTTATGTTCAAATCAATTATCAATGACATATTTAACCTCAATTAAAACTATTAAACAAATTTGACTGATGTCAAATTAATCACTATGTAGTGAAAGCTTCCAAGATGATTTCATTTGTAGTTGAAAATATCTTAAACATGAAAAAATGACAAAGCTTGCATAATCCAAGGGAGACATGAAGTATTTGTGATTGAGACATTTTAGGTTCTATAGACTCTTTGTACTCTAATGGTTTTTATAACTAATGTTCAATAATACCTCCAACAAAAATCATTGTGGTGTTTTTTAGTCATTTTTTGTTGAATTGAGCTTATGTTTCTTCAACATTTAAGTCTTAGAGTGGTTAAAGTGTGTTAGGGAGAGTTGAGATAAGTTGTAGGCATTGTAAAGTGTTTGGGTTTTTTTTCTTAAGAGATACCCATGAATAAATTTAAAAATCAATAATCCTTTGCTATAGCTCGTGAGATAATGGCTTAAGGAGGAGATCCTCCAAGCTTCTAGAGTTTCCTCCCATTTCAGATTTCTTTAAGTCAGTTGTTGTCAATTTCATTGATATATGTTCTTGTCTAATTTATTGTGTATGTTATCTTCCTCTTACATTACTTTTCACTTTTAACACTATCATAGTTAAGACATTGGGGACCTATTTTGATGCACTT
>VDFB02349989.1:0-27550 GCA_007258455.2 Sequoia sempervirens
TGTCCATATTAATATGTATCTATGCATGCATCCATGGATATATGTATCTATGCAACTTCCATACATGTATATTTAAGCATTTATGTATCCAGCTATGCATCTATCTATCTATCCATGCAACTATGTTTCTATGTATTCTTCTACTTGTAGATGCATCCACGCATATATGTATCTGTGTTTCTATGTGCAAATGTATACAGGCATCTATCCATATATGTGTCAATATATCTATGAATACATCTATCCATAGATACATGTATCTATGCATCTATGGATACCATGATAGATGTCCACATCCATGTATCTATGGATACATGTATCCTAATGCTTCGATCGAGGTGTGACTACCCAGCAACATCTCTGTGACTATAGGCAGTTCTTGAGAATAGCCAAAATGGAAATGCTCAAAGTAATCACAATTCATCTCTAGTCACTAAAATCTATATTGCATGATAAACAAGCAAGAACTTTTGAGTAGATGAAGGTCATGAACATTGAACCAATAGTAGGACAGTCACCACAACATTTAAGTAAACCCATGGTCCAGACTCTCTTTTCCATTATCAATTTTATTCCCAATTTCGTCCATGAAGAACTTTGTCAACCTGTAGATCCTGCTATTAGCCATCACTTTGATCCATGATTTCCATTTCTTTCATCAATGAATTCCATATCTTTGATCCATGAAGAACTTCTTCAACCTGTGCATCCATGAATTCTATATCTTTGAGGATATTCTTCATGGATGAAATTGGGAATACAATTGATAATGGAAAAGAGAGTGTTGAGCATAGGTTTACTTAAATGTTGTGGTGACTGTCATACTATTAGTTCAACATTCATGACCTTTATCTACTAAAAATTTCTTGCTCATTCATACCTTGTTAATTAAACCTGTGGTATTGCATTGCATATGTCTCATGTTCTTCACCTTGAAATGTCCATACTGAAATACAGTAATAGAAAGTAATAAAGTAATTATAGTAATAAAAAATAATTCCAATAAAAACTAATCAAGAGTAATACAAAATACTTTACAACACCCTATGTTTTACAACTGTCAGTGAGTTGTTGTTTTTACAACACAATGTGTTTTACAATCTACAATTTAACAAAACAGTAGTCAAGAATTAAACAAAAATAGATAGTAATAAAGAGTGATAAAAAATATAGTAATAAACACTAATAAACAACAATACAAATTCTAAATTCATTCAACTGTAGTGTTTCAAAAGACTAATGGAAACTCAAATTCAATGTTTTAGTTTCCATTTCTCATTTAACAAGTCTTTCAACATCCTAATCAGATTCACTCTTTACATTTTATTTCTTTACCTTTTCTGCCCTCATTGGAATGGCAGGGGAATCATACGTGAAGCCACTGAATAACCCTTCCATGATTTGATGGAACTAGTGTGGGGTGATTTCATGAAAGCTCAAGTGTCATAGTATATGTGGCATAGTAGCTAATAAGTCCATCTCACATTTTGCTGATGACAATTTAATTTGTCTCATCTGTCTCTGAACCATTAATCAAAGTCAATTAACAAACAAGTAAATCTTACACTTGACTCATGCAAATTAAGTCAATTCTATCATTAATCATAGTAATAGCAAACAAATGCTTGTTAGATGATGTCATTGTTGAAACCCTACTTGCATTTTCTATTTGCATGTACCTAGTTTTAAACATTTAATTATTGGTTCTTGATAATGGAATGAAATGAACTTGGACAAATGGAAATAAAATGACCCCATGGAATTGGAACATCTATGTTTACATGGCTTTAACATGATAACAGATTTGCGTGCATGAGACTCATTTGAAACTCAAATGTCATACTGTATGTGGCATGTTAGCTAGTTGGCTTAACATGATAGCTTTCAAACAAGTTAATTCAGTGATCAATTAAGCTAATTGGCTGATGAATTAATTGTGTTCCACGGTTCGTCATAGCTAATTATTGGAAAAGCTGTAAATGCCATAGATGAAATAATATGAATAAAATTCTAGTTTCTGGTTTTCTTGAAATGCAATGAAAAAACTACTATAAAGGCATAAGACAATGTTGTGTAACATATTTCCATTCCTTTATCTAATTCCTTTGGACACGAATGCTTTACACATTTGATTGCAATAGTAACATGTCTACGAAAATGGGACAATGGAGATCATAATTCAATAGTTTTTAGTGTGAGTATATATGTATCCTGATACATATAAGCTCGATCTGGCATCTATGAAAACAGTTGCTATGTGCAGTGAAAGAGCTTATTAGTGTTACTATATGCGATATCCATATAACATAGTAAATTGGTACAAGGCTAGAGTGGCACATCCATAAATACATGGACACATGTATACACAGTTGCATACAGGGATACGTAGAAGCTTAGATGAATAGTTAATTATAGTTAATTAAAAAACATCTTTGTACACGAAATCAATTAAACCAATCATGGCCATTCATATGCAAAAAAAAAGGAACTTCATGAAAAGGCTTTATAGACAAGGGAGCAAACGCAATTGTAAACTAAAATTGCAAAATCTTCGGCAACGTCTTCCCTTTTGTTTCTTATGCTACAAATATTCAACAGCCTATAGCTGTCCATATTAATTGTATCGCTTCGTCTATGTTGAAGCCATCTGTTTAATCTTTTGTTTTCGCTATTATTTCATGAAAGCTCAAATTTCATAGTATATGTGGCGTAGCAGCCAATAAGTTCATCTCACATTTTGCTCATGACAATTTAATTTGTCTCATTTATCTCTGAACCATTAATCAAAGTCAATTAACGAACAAGTCAATCTTACACTTAGCTTGTGCAAATTAAGTCAATTCTATCTTTTACTCATTAATGAAATTAACTAATCAGTTTAACAAGATAGCTTTGAAACAAGTTAGGTCAGTGATCAATCAAGCTGTTTGACTGATGAGTCAATTGAGTTCAATAGTTAGTCATAGTAATAGCAAACAAATCCTTGTTTGATGATGTCATTGTTGAATTTTCTTTTGTGTCCCTGTCTGCACTTTTGCTATAGCTTGAAGCAATGATGCTTCATGGTTCAAGTATTAAGTGTAATTGGAAACCTTTCTTGACTTACATTCATTGATTTAAATCTGTTTGGAAACCATACTTGCAGTGGTTCTTTAGGCTCGATGCAAAACAACAATATAGTTAAAATGCATAGCAAAATCCTGTAGAGAACCATGTTCGCACTTGTGCATTTGGAATTCAAGAACCTATGATAAATAGACTACTAGGTTAATCTGTTTCCAATTGATACTTGTTTCCATTGAATCCAAAAATAGACTGGCTGGTGTATTTTGATGTTTGGACTATTAGTATCCATTACACTATCACTGTCATCCATTGCAATTATAATTTTGGCAGTTATTTGCGCAAATGTGTTCTCATGCATTGTGAAACCCAACTTGCATTTCTAGGATAAAATGAAGCAAAATAGATAAAAGTAGCAATTTTTTGCCTTGAGTAACTTGTCTCTTGGTTTTCATTCAATGAGCACAAGAGCTTTTGCTCTGTCACTGTAAACGTCCCCTTTCTATTGATAAAAGCTGTCAGTTTTCTAGCCTATGTCTTTGCTTAAATTTATTTGTTTATGTCATCTTGTTCCAGACTCTCATTAAAAAAAGGAATCTCCATGTTCTACCACCAAATAAAATGCATTAACGTCAAAGGAGTTTGAAATTGAAGATAACAAACTTAATAGCACTTACTTGGATAAACTGTTTTCTATAGTGACAATTTTATTGGCTCCTAGCGTCAAGGCAAGAATACTCATGCATTTGGTTGAAATGCTTTAATTAGTTCTTGCTGGTAGGCAGAAATACTTATGCATTCGCCCGGAATGCATTTAACCGGCAGCATTGACCAATCACATTTCGCCATTTACCATATTACTTATTTTTTTGTATAGTTTGAATTTGGAGAGCTATTTTATATATTGGAAAATTAGCATTTATCTATTTTCCTATTCGTCCGAGTAGCTTTATCAATCATTTTTGTTTTAAAAATTCAGGAAAACGCAAACGCATAAATTGATTAAATAAATTTAAGCAAAGGCATAGTTTAAAAGTTGGCGGCTAGAGGTACGTAATCCATGAATGCAGATTAAATGCATTAAAATATCAGGAAACTACGAGCGCATAAATTGATTTATTAAAATTAAGCAAAGGCATAGTTTATCAAACTGGCGGGTAGACGTACGTAATGCATGAATATAAATTAAATGCATTGAATGGCATCTGGCTCGAGGTGAAGGCACTGGAATGGCTTGGAGGCCACATGTGGCCAGGGTACTTTGGTCATTTAATATAGAGTTAAGTTACTTGCTATGCATTTCTATTTTACTTTGCATGTGTTGTTTTTTGTGTTTTGTAAGCTCTTGTTCTGAGGAAGAGTTTGTAGCCACTGAGCAAGAGATGTTACAGTTGCAGGGCCCAGACCTAGAAAAAAGTTACTTGAGATGATAATTTGTTACTCTCCACAGATCCTTTCCATTAAAGTGCATCATGAAGCTGTGTTTCATAGTGCTTTAGTTCACTATCACTATCACTTTTTGCCTAATGTGTCAGTGCATGTATGTATGTATGCATGTTTCTATGCGCATATGCATTTACCTATGTGCATATCTATGTAGACATTTGTAGATTCATATATGCATGTATGCATGTGACTCTAGATATATCTATGCATATATGTATTTATGCATATATGTATGTGTGTATAGATGGATCTATGTGTATATGCATGTAATCATATGGATGCATATATGTTTATGTCCATAGATGCATTAATCTGTCTTTACATGGATGTATCTGTACATATATATACATATGTATACATATATGTGTGTGTCGATATGTCTTTTCTACGAAAGAGTTTACAGTGACAGGGCAAAGGTTGTCATGGTTCCAAAAAAGGACACTTGCAGACAAGCTACTCCAGGCAATAAATAGTTTCTTTCATTAGTTTTCTTTTATTTTAATGTCCATAAGCACATTGGGTTTCACAGTGCTCATCCTACGCTATTCTTCAGAGACTAGTTCCTTGGACAAGCAATAGTCTTTTTTCCAATGTAGAATGTGAGAGCTTAACAATAACTTGGCGCTTATGAGCTCTCTAAAGATTGCATATCTTCAATTACTGCAGAACTGTTCCATAGTGCAAGCTTTAGAGCCACTGTTCTGTTAGCATGTCCCATAATAGGACCTTACAAACAATATGAGGACAATGTGTTGAGAGCACTTTACAAACTATCAGGCAAATGCAATTTACAGATATAAGCCTAAACTCCACAATTGCTTTCATCTCTCTCGTTGTCATTAAACCATAAAGCAAAGAGGATTTTTTCACAACTTCTAATTTTTGTACTTTTACACAATAATTCACCTTATTAATTAATGAATCAAATTATCTTAATTAATTAATTTTCTTTTTCCTTCTGTCATTTCATATCTAATTAATTAGATAACTGTTGAATAGTATTTATATACATAATAATTAAAACAAAGAAATAATTATAACTATCCTTGTGCACATTTGACCAATCAAACAAAGTCAATTAAAAAATCTGATTCCACTTATTCATTGATAGTATTGGCATGCAATTTCCTTGAAAAGTCTTGGAAAAGAGAATTACTCAGACACCAATAAGGATTCTGAATTGTAACATTCCTATCCAAATCATCTTCATTGAATAAGATGTTGTGGCATACATTAATTGGATGTATCGCATCATCTTTCTTATCAGGATGCTAACAACCTTGATTTGTATTTCTCCTTGGGTGTATCTAAATGCCATGAGTTATGAATTCTACTTGCATGTAGCTTCATTGCACAAGTAATAGTAAGTGCTACATAATGGTACAAAATAAACTTATGCATATGGAAATGAAATGACCCCATTTAGTTAGAAAATCAATATTTACGTCGCTTTCACTGTTAAGTGATAGCTAGTTTGGCATTAAACAATAGCTATAAATTGTTTTTACCATAACTTAACAGTGCTAGCACAAGTCTGTGTTATTTTTTGGCTTAGTATTGATTAGTTTTCGTGGCCTATTTACACTTTTTTAGGTGCTTAAGCAAACATGGGATCTATTCCATTGATTGCTCATAAAGAGCTTATACCACCATTGCAATAACAGAATTACCCTAGTGCATGCATATGCAAAAAAATGTTCTATATTATAGGATACACAAATAGCAATAAGTATTTAAAAATTATAAAATGCAATTTGCATTTTAATAGACAAGATTTCTTACTTGGATTGTTTCTCGTTCAAATGAATCTACATAAGCATTCTGTTTTGTTTTTATGAATATCATAGTATATGTCACTCACTGTACTCATTTGTCTAAATTGTCCTTGTAACAGGGATCAATGCTTTCAATTGTATTTAAACAATCACGCACAAACTACACTAGGAAACATTTCTTGTCCCTATCACAATTTGTACATTTCTACAAGTATACTTGGTCGTTTGATAGCAGATTACAAGGTCAGTTTTCCAAATTGTCTTTTTGCTTTTCTTGAAATGCAATTGAAATTCTTCAATATAATAACTGCATAAAGTTCTTTTCCATGTATTCATTTTGTCATCTTGTATTCCTCATTTCTTTGAACATAAATGATTTAGAGGGCTGCTTCCACATATACAAACAGGAAAATGCATTTTCCACAATTGCAATAGTAATTTGTCTTTGAGCAATATAACAGGTTTTGCTTATGTGTTAATAAGTTATATTTCCTCTATACAATATCCATAGAATACAATGAACTACTAGCATGCAATTTTAAAACCCTGTTTGCAGTTTCAAATAGCCTTTAGAGTCATAAGTCTTTGTTTTATGTCAACTGGTTTTTACCTATATGCATTTAAGGCAATTTTTTTCATAGGACTGCTTATATCTGTGGCAAGTTGCTGTGCAGTGTGCAAGTTAACGTATGTTTAATCTTCCTGTTTTGCAAATAAAAGCCTACAAAGTTAATTTCAAAAGCTGACATGGCACATGAGTACAATGAATGATGTACTACGTCACCCATAGACATGATGCAATGTTTTACCATGGTCTTGCTTACATGCAAAATGACATTAACCACAGTTTTTTTTTGCTCACATTGCCAATTTCTCTGCGTGCTTTAAACCTCTACAGTAAAAGAAAACTAAGGAAAGAAACTATTTATTGCGTCAAGTAACTCGTTTCTGGTTCTGGATACTGTAACTATAACAAAGTCTGCTCAATCGCTATAAACTCTCCCAGAACAAAGACTTCTAGAATAGGAAAACAATATGCACAAAGTAATAATCATGCTTAACAGCTGACTTAAGTCTATAACAAATGAACAAAGCAGCCTGGCTATACATGTCCACCAAGCCATTCCAGCAGTTTCTCATCCACCCACATGCTATTTAATGCATTTCTCTTGCATGTATGCACTGTGTGCCTGCACCTCTGAGTTTCAATCTCTTTTTTTAATTATTTAATCAATCTATGCCTTCACTTTTGCTTAATGGACCTATGCCTTTGCATTTTTTCTCAAATTTTTTAAACACAAATGATTTTAAAAGCTATTCCCACAAATAAGAAAAGCCATAGATCTTCTTTGATCAAACAATGCTTTTGCATTTCCCTGATTTTCTTTAAACATAAAAGATTTGTGAAACTATTCTCTACATGCCACTTAATTCATGTTTATCTGAATAGCTTTTAAAATCATTTGTTCTTTGAAAAAAATCAGTCACTTAGAAGTACATAGAAACAAAGGAATCCAATTACACAAAACATTTAAATACCATAGACTGAGATTGACAATGTGAGCAAAAAATATTCTTGTCGACCAATTGTTGCATGCAAACAAAGCTGCCTGAAAATATTGTTTTGTGTTTGTGGCACTAAAAGTATACATCATGCATTGTACTCATTTATCCACTTTGGCAATGTAACAGGAATAAGTACATACAATCCTGCTGGGGGACAATGGATAACAAGGTCAGGTTGAAGAATTAATACTATTTTCCCCTTGTGCTTCTATTAAATTGTTTGTTGTGTGGTATGTTGCGTAAGCTTCTGCTACTACTCAAGATCCATTTTCCAACATATATAGAGATTATTAACTTCCAAGATCCTCGACAACATGATTAATACTATGGAATGCTATTGAGTAAAAGCACATAGGCGACAATGTAAACAATTATAGATTTTGTAATGTAGATATTAGCGTTAAGTGCTATTCATACCCAACATTTGCTATTCCCAAACACATTAGGTTACACGAGAAACAAAGAAAATGATAGACGTTGACACCTATGAATTAACAAAGCACCCCCAAATATCAAACATTGACTACGTGCTTAAGGGCGAGGGACTTTGCAGATTGAGTGCTTTTGCATACAATGTTGGTGATTGTTTGTTTGACTCATTACAGCTATTGCTTAACAATCGTTACACATCAATTCAACTACGAAATGGAGCTGTAGATTACTTCTTTAATTGCCTTCAAAACAAGGACAAAGAAGCAATAAAGTCATACAACTATGAACTAGACCCTGATACTCTATATACATTGCACAAAGTACATGATCCACAAACATATTTCCGCAGAATGCGATTATCTGCAAAGCCACAAGTAGATTGCACAGAAAGTGGATTGTGGGGTGACCTATTTTGCATTCACTGGATATCCAAATGGTTGAATATACAAATATCCCTTTGGTCAAGAACAACAACAAGAAGGTACTTACAGTTCAATAGTTCTGATTACACAGAATCAGTCTCCATACTATTTCATGACATGAATTCTTTAAGTGGACACTTTGAACCATTGTTAGAAATTGAAACACAAAACATAAGTTCAAAACAGCCCATAATTTCACATGAAATAAAAAAGTTGTGCCCAAAGTATCCTCAAATATCAAACATTGACAATGTCCTTAGAGGTGAAGGCCTTTGTAGATTAAGCACATTTGCATCTGATGTTAACGATTGTTTGTTTGATTAAGCTTCAAGTGCTGCCAACAAGCAGTACACCTCAACTCAATTACACTTAATGGAGCTATAGATTATTTCTGGCTTTCAAAAAGGACAAAGAAGCGATTAAATCATATAACAATGAACTAAATCCTAATTGCTCACCATAGCATTGCACAAAATTACCGCGATCAAGAAACATACTTACATAGAAAGTCTGTGATTGTCACGGGGACTACATGCATAGACCATAGCTTGAAAACACATGCATGGGACATTATCGATGACTATGGCATAATGCAATCGATATCTTGTGTCTTCAAGAAACACATATGCATCCCTTTGAGCTAAATACCTTGCTGCAGAATTTTGATAGCTTCTCTGTACATAACATACATGGCATAGCAACTTTAACCAGGAAACATTTGCTCTTGTCAAAAACAGCACAACATGGAACTTCAAATATTGAAGCTATCACATTAACAATAATGCTATCTAACAATGAACTCAATGTTTGTAATATTTATGCAAGACCTGCAACTGCCATAGATGAAGTAATTGCAATGTTGCAAATAATTATTGGGTCCACAAATTCAGAAAACATGTTGTACATTTTAGGCGATTTTAATGTCGACATGTCTTCAGAAAGCAGAAGCAAAAAAATGCTTCACAGTTATATGCAGCAGAACAACATACAATTTATGTTGAACCAACAACACAGCATGGGCAACTCAGCCATTGATCACGTTTGGTCCAACACGACTACAAATATATGCTCTATCTTTATATCAGAAGCATATTGGACTGATCACAATCCAATTTTCCTAAAATTGCATGTTGCACAATAGACAAATTCAACTTTATAGAACTTATAGCCTTATATCACCTTTATGCATTGCAATGTCTTTTCCAATGCTATATCCATTATTTGTAGGAGATCTATGGATGAAACTAAAAGATAGTCAAAGCAATTACAAACCACACAAGAAGAATCCATACAACGGTAAAGTGCTCATAGTATTATTCCTTCATTCTCATTCGCCCAAATCACAAATATTCAAATAACATTGTTCCAATTCTTTGCAAGACACCAAAAGATGTATCAAAAAGACAAGCCAAACAGGTGCAAATTGCACAAGAAGAGTCAGCACAACGGTAAAGTACTTTGTTCTACAATGTACCGCCATTTGCCCAACTTGCTAATATAAAATTAGCATTCAATTGACATTATCCTTGTTCCTTGTAGGACAAGAGTCAAGAAACCTAGGATTGTTTCAATCGAACAACTAAAGGCAAGAAGAGTTGGAGACACCTTCCAAGGTGATGTCCTTGTTGTCTACAAAGCAACATTGGATAAGGACAACAAAACATGGGAAATGCTACGTGCTGATCTGACAGATCACAAAGCAGAAATGACAATCACGTTAAATGTTAGTGGAAACCTTGTGTATCAACATGAGCCTAAAATTGTCTCGAGATCAGCTATTTCAATCTCAAATTTCCAAGTTGCACCTAGGACAGATTATGACGAAGGTGACTATGATTGCATTTTGATTTTAACAGACATAAGCACCATTGAAAACATCCCTCGCCTCTGTCAAGAGTACAAATTCATCCCAAGTATGACTATCAGCCAATTGTTAACAACTGTAAATGAGTACCCAGCTGGCACAATAGCTGCACTGGTAGTTGGTGCCAGAAAAATGGGTACCCAATTTGCAGTTGACATCAAATATGGCCACACTGACATAGACAAGGCACAGGTATTTCGGTCTACAGAACTTTTACCTCTTCTTTCAGTTTCAAGCTTTTAATGTTCTACAGTGGTCTCTATAACAATTTCCGTAACAAAATCTAATCCTCTCATTGAATTGTAGTTGCTATTACGGTCAACATATGAGCAACAATACTTTGCACTCGAAGACTAGTTGCATACAAATAAAACACCTACAATGCTTTTCAAGAATGTTGTAAGGAAAACAGATCAAAAGAACACATTTCACACATGTTTATCAACATTCATCTGTACCTTGAATGACAAAAGAAGCTTGGAAAAACTCAACAGCCTACTACATTCAACTTTCAAGGTAACAACATTCTTTTTTAAAAAATCTAGTGCATCCAAACTTGTATTTTTGTCTCCTCTAACAATTTTGAACCATATTCTATAGGTTTCTGGTACTCTAAAAGCAGCAAATGCATTTTCCAATCCATTTCATGCATGTTGTCCAAAATGCAAATTCAAATTTGTTGCTTATGGTACACTCCAAGAAGAAACTGCTCACTGTAAACAGTGCAACCAGCAAGTCAATTATACATTCTGTTTACAACTTAAAACTACCATAACAACTTATGACAATCAAACAATTCAGTCTTCAATTGACCAGGCCACCATGCACCATCTATTGCCCACACTACAAAGGTTCAGCTATGAAGACTATATCAAGGACAAGTCAGCAGTGATATTCATCCTATGGGACTTCAGTGCTGAAGGACATTTTAGCCTTAACCAAAACAATGCCATTGTTGAAGCCATTTGCATTGACAAATAGACAGGAAACATCACCAGAAGGTAATAAAGTCATTCATATGTAAACTTTTTTCTCTTGTGAACCAGCACCTCAAATCACTATCCATACAAACTATGTTTCTAATACATAGCATTTTGTTGGCTTTACAGGAAACTAGGAATAGAGGAGCACAGATTTACATTGTTCAGACTTTTACTTTTTCGCCTTTCCATGCTCCAAGACATTTCACTAGTTTTCACATGTTAAAGACATCTTTGGTTTTAAAATACTCTATTGCTATTATACATTTAGACACTTCTATAGGTTACTATGTTAAAGTCTTCTTGAATATGGACATCTGAAACTCTAATTTTGTTTTTGCACCTATGAAGACAATGGTTCTCCATGTACGTCTGACATATATGTCCAATAATTATTATCCCTCCATGCATAATGCCATTCAAACTATATAGTTTAAATGTTCCCTTTTGCATTCTGTCCTTCCTAGCTTTTCCAATATTTGCTTTCTGATTCTTATGTTTTCAAGAGTTTATGGTGACCAAGTAGAAGTTGTTATGGTTGCACACTCTAGGCCCATTAACAAGTTACTTGAGACAATAAATGGTTATTTTCCTCTGGCTTTTTTCATTTTTATGCTGTTACTGCAACCAAGTTTTGCCCCTGCTTTTATGCATTGTACTTTATAGTCACTTTTCCATCATGCATTCTAATGTACAGAGTACACTCATGTATACACAAATCCATATGTTGCTTTCGCTGCATATATGTGTATTTACATGTATATATGCCTGTATGTCCATATGCACATATGCACATATTCGTGTATGCATGTATTCATCTAAGCTTCTACGTATCCCTGTATGCAATTGCGTATACATGCGTCCATGTATCTATGGATGTGCCACTCTAGCCTTGTACCAATTTATTATGTTATATGGATATCGCATATAGTAACACTAATTAGCTCTTTCACTATACATAGTAGTTGTTTTCATAAATGCCAGATCAAGCTTATATGTATCAGGATACATATATACTCACACTAAAAACTACTGAATTATGATCTCTATTGTCCCATTTTCGTAGACATGTTACTATTGCAATCAAATGTGTAAAGCATTCGTGTCCAAAGAAATTAGATACAGGAATGGAAATATGTTACACAACCTTGTCTTATGCCTTTATAGCAGTTTTTTCATTGCATTTCAAGAAAACCAGAGACTAGAATTTTATTCATATTATTTCATCTATGGCATTTACAGCTTTTCCAATAATTATTACAAGCATAGGGTTCAGTGTTGAATAGTTCTATTGTTCATGTGATGGCTTCAACATTGTTCATGCCAAATTGCCTTATCTGACAAAGTTAATATGCAAAAGCCAAAGTGTCCATTGTGAACACTTATTGCATTCCATGGGACCACATTTCTTTGACGAGTTTTTTTGAACAATTTGCTTCCCTTCTTTATGTTTCCATATTTTGCATATGTGCCTATGAGCACATTAACTATAACAGTTCACAAAATTCTTTTATCCTGTATGCTTTCATCATAGCGAGAAAGCTCAAAGCAATTGTAGAATGTAGGTTTTGAGAACACAGGCTTACAGAACACAAAAACAACACACACAAAGTAATAAAGATGCATAGCAAGTGGCTTAACTCTATATTAAATGACCAAAGTACCCTATCCATGCATGGTCACCAAGCCACTCCAGCGCGTTCACCTCCAGCTAGATGTCATTTAATGCATTTAATTTGCATTCATGCATTGCGCTCACATTTTCCTGATATTTTAATGCATTTAATCTCTATTCATGGATTACGTACCTCTAGCCACCAACTTTCAAACTATGCCTTTGCTTAAATTTATTTAATCAATTTATGCGTTCGCATTTTCCCGAGTTTTTAAAATGAAAATGATTTATAAAACTACTTAGTCGAATAGAAAAATAGATATATGCTAATTTTCCAATATATAAAATAGCTCTCCAAATGCAAACTGTACAAAAAAATAAGTAATATGTTCAATGGAAAAATGTGATTGGCCAATGCTGCCGGTTAAAAGCATTCCGGGAAAATGCATAGGCAAATTAAAAATAGGTTCACAGGAAAGAGCTTTTGATTCTGAATCCATATGCATACTTTGATTCAAACTAGTGGTTGAAGGTACATAATCCACTGATGCAAGCTCAATGCATTGAATGGCATCTAGCTAAAGGGAACACTGTTTGCATTGCTAGTTACTCTTTGAATATATAACAAGGTTCAAGGAAAAAACTCTCATTATCACACATGTTGACATAATTTTCGTTCCAAACCTCTCTTTATGAGACCGCTTTGCAGTAATAAAAAATATACAAAATTTACAAGCCTCACATGCAACCACGCATCTTGCCCAGAGATACACTTATACATGCATCCATGTGTACTGCAATACATGCATCTATGTACACATGCAACCATGGATATATGTATCTATGCAACTTCATATGCAATCCATGGATATTTCCATACATGTATATTTAAGCATTTATGTATCCAGCTATGCATCTATCTATCTATCCATGCAATTACGTTTCTATGTATTCTTCTACCTATAGATGCATCCACGCATATATGTATGTCTTTCTATGTGCAAATGTATACAGGCATCTATCCATATATGTGTCAATGTATCTATGAATACATCTATCCATAGATACATGTATCTACGCATCTATGGATACCATGATAGATGTCCACATCCATGTATCTATGGATACATGTATCAAGTAGCTTGGTTCTAGGTCTTGACTCTATAGCAACATCATCTCCTGTGACTACACAGATCTGCAGAATAACAAAAAATGAAATGCTCAAAGTAATCACAATGCATCTCTAGTCACTTAAATCTATATTGCATGATAAATCTACATTCTATTTAATGCATTCACTTTGAAACACAGTCAAGAAAATAGCTAAATACCACTTTCCAAATTTAAAAAAAAAACAACTTTGGAAACATCAACTTCTAGAATTAAATACCAATATGCACAAAGTTATCATATTACTCTAACTAGATGACTATGAACTACATGTTACCTATGCAATCTAAAATCTAAAGATACATATCATCCTTATGCATCTATGCACAAATACATATTGTCTAACATATACACATATATACATGCAAACATGTATACATGGATGCATACAAAAACTATGTTTCATGGGATTATTAAAGAGTTCACTTGCTTTCTATATGGTTCCATACTTTGCATGTGTGCCTATGAGGACAATAATTACAGTATCCAGAACTAGAAATGAGTTACTTGAGGCAATAAATACTTTCTTTCCTCAGTTTTCTCTTACTTTAGAGGTTTAAAGCACACAGTGAGATTGGCAATGTGAGCAAAAAAAAAATTGTGGCTCACTTGCTCATTCGTTCCAAAGCTCTCTTTATAGCACAGTTGTGCATTGCCTCCAAGACTCAAATGAATCCTTGGTATTTCAAGAAAAGATTCAATTGGATAACACTAAAAATAATCTAAACTATGATTTTATAATCAAAGTATCCAAATGCATTGCAGCAATCTGAAACCCAACTTCCATTTAACATGTACAATGAAAGTAAACAGAACGAAAAATGCATTTGCTTCAAAGTTTTTAAAGCAATTTCAATAGATTGTCTAGCCATTGTCCAAAATATGGTTTTCTATCAGCATAGTCCTTGAACCTTCTTTAGGTCTGACTGCTACTTTGTTAATTCATTCTCATTGAAAACTCAAATTTTGAAATGTTCCCAAGGATAATTATACCTATTTATCTCTTTTAATTGTTATATATTCAAAGACTAATTAGCAATCCAAATAGCCTCCCTTTAGTCAGGTGCAATTCAATGCATTAATTTTGTATCAATGAATTATGTACTTTCAGCCACTAGTTTTAATCAAAGCATGCATATGGATTCAGAATCAAACTCTCAAAATAAATGCATATATAAATGTGTCTTTTTCTTCATTTCATAATGTATCTATGTATCCATAGATGCAATCATGCATATATCGATTTATGCATATATCTTGTCATCTCTTTATGCATTTGTCTATATATGTATGGCTATATCTATGGGTACATGTATATACCTCAATTTATCTATATATGCACCTATGAATTGCATACACACATCCATGTATTTATGCATCTATCGATAACTTGCATGGATACATGTATATATGCATCTATGCACTCATGCACCCATGTATATATGATAGCTCATTGGTTCCAAAGCTCTCTTTATAGGATAGTTGTGCATTGCTTCCAAGACTCAGATGAATACTTTGTATTTCAAGGAAAGATTCGAATGGATAACACTTAAAATGATCTAAACTATGATTTTACAATCAAAGTATACAAATACATTGCACCAATGCAAAACCCGACTTCCATTTAAGATGTACAGTGAAAGTAAACATAAGCAAAAATGCATTTGCTTCAAAGTTTCTAAAGCAATTTCAACAGATTGTCTAGCCATTGTCCAAAATATGGTTTTCTTATCAAGATAGTCCTTGAAATTTTTTAGGTCCGATCAAGTACTTTGTTAATTGACTTTTAATTGAAAGGTTAAATGTGGAATGTCACAAGGATACTTATACTTACTTCTATCTTTTTAATTGTTATATATTCAAAGACCGCTTTTAGCAATCCAAACAGCTTCCCCTTTGGTTAGATGTCATTTAATGCATTAAATTTGTCCTGAATGAATTATGTACCTTCAAACAATTAGCGTTTTAATCAAAGCATGTATATGGATTCAGAATCAAACCCCAAAAATGCATATATAAATGTGTCCTTTTCTCCATTTCATTATAGAGTCTATGTATCCATAGATGCAGCCATGCATATATCGATTTATATCTTCTATATCTACATGCTACCTATCTATATATGTATGACTATATCTATAAGTGCATGATACATCACTGATTTATGCATATATTCACCTATGAATTGCATACACACATCCATCTTATATATGTATCTATTGATATTTTGCATGGATACATGTATATATGCATGTATGGACTCATGCATCCATGTATTTAGACTTTGTTCCCACAAATGGCCTCTAATGGCCAAAGTATCCTAGCCACCCATGGCCGCTGGCAAATCCAGTGTCTTCCCACCAGCCACATGCCATTTAATGCATTTGCTTCAATTATTTTGACCTCTCCATGTGTTCGCATTTTCCTGATATTTCAATGCATTTAATTTCCACTCATGGATTACGTATCTCTACTTGCCATTTTTATAAACTATGCCTTTGCTTAAATTTATTTAATCAATCTATTCGATCATATTTCACCGATTTTCAATAACAACAATAATTTATAAAGCTATTCTGATAAATATAAACAGCTAAATGCTAATTTTCCAATATTGATTTATTAGAATAGTGCTAGTTTTCCAATATAACAAAATTAAAAGTTATATGTTGACATACATTGATGCATATTGTCCATACATGCATATATGCATATATGCCTTCATCCATATTTGCATATGCATATGAATACATCCTTCCATGTAACATATGCATTTGTACCTATATCCAATTATGCATACATCCATGTATACATGTGTTCATATCTCCATCTCTCCATGTAGTTCTGTTTTCTATGTATACATGTGTCTACTAATGCATCCATGCATATATATCTCAATAGCTCTACGTATTTTTCCCTCCATGTATTTAATGTTCTCCACTGCACCAGCATTTACATGTTATCTTTTTTTATGATCTTCCATATTTATTTTTTCCATAGTATATGCATAAGAACTTCCACTTTGTCTTTTGTTTTGACTCTTCTATCCATAAATATCATTATATTTTTATATCCACTCTTCTATTGTCGCATTTCGAGGAAGCTTAAGGATCTCAGTACCTTGTTCAATACGAAGGAGAGTGAGAAATGCAACATGGGTCTTTTTTTCTATGTTTATATTGACGGACTCAGCCCTATGATGATTTTTAAAAGCATAACCAATACCAAACTAGACATTCTTCCACCCCTTGTTGCAAGAAATAATCACTTCATACCCTATTAATTCCATTCATTTCCATTTCCACCCTTGCACGTCATTTCTTCTCAAATCAAATACATTTCAAAATCCAGTTATTTGCTTGTGTTGCATCATACCAATGTGTTGCATTCCTTTTTTCACTAAATCCAGCTCTCTCATTGAAATTTTCATTTCTTGCATTTAATTGTAAGCATATAACTTGCAAATGATAAATTCATACCATTTACATTCCCATTCATTCTCATATCCACCATCCCATATCCTTGCCTCCCATGTCAAATACTTTTCATAACTTATTCATACACCTTATTTGCATCTCACCCTTCTCTCAATTTGCTCCCTTTGTTCCACTCGCATAACTCATTCTTCTTTTTAACACTCACATATCTTTATCTATCTACACCTCAAATATACCTTCATCCATCACAACAAAATTCACACCATACCAAACAAAGAAAAAGATGAAGAAAATATCAAGGTTATGCAAATAAACACTAAGGGCTTCAAAAATGACACTCATAACATATAGTTGTATTCAAGAGTTGTTTTCATAATGTCTTTTCTAAACCTTGTTTATTATAGATCCCTAAAAGTGCGTATAACAGTTTCTTCAAGCCTATAATTTGTAATCAGATTTAACAAATATTTACATGTTTCCATGCATTCAAATGCATCATTAGGTATCCTTTATACACTTGTTCAAAAAACAATATTGTATATGTTTTAAATGCAAATTGTTCCTGACATTTCTCGCTTTATGCACACATGCATTTATAGATTGTTCTTTGTGTACCAAATTACATGGACACATCTATACATCCAGGCATGCATAAATGTTTACATGGATCCATATATTTATGCATTCCTTCGATATATGCATTGCTGATAGATAGTTTGTTTTCCCTGTTTTCCTTTCGCTTACTACTGCAAATGCTACTTGAGCCTCAATGTGCTTTGACAGATTTGTATTTCTACTTGAATTTAGTGTTTTCCATTCAAATTTCTTGTTCACATGTCATGTATGCTTTTCACTCTTCTTTGCATTGTGTGCACATGGATACATGTATACATGCATGCATGTATACATAGATACCTCAAGCATTGTTACAAATGTTTAAGATTATTTGCATTCAATACTTGAACCAAAATAATAATACATTTTTGCTTCCTGGATAAGATCATAAAGGAAATTTGTTACTGCAAATGTAAACATGCACCCATGTAAAGGTACTAGTATTCATTGGTGTTTCTCTTTTCACTCTTGCATCCTTAAATATCATTATATTTTTATATCTATTCATCTCTTGTCACATATCGAGGAAGCTCAAGGATCTTGGAACTTTGTTTAGTCCAAAGGAGAGTGAGAAATGAGATACTAGTCTTTCTTTTGTATTTGTATTGAGACACTCAGCCCTATGATGATTTTATAAATCATAACCAATAACAAAATAGACATTCTTCCACCCTTTCTTGGAACAAAATTTCACTTCATACCCTATCGAATCCACTCATTTCCATTTCCACCTGTGCACATTGTTTCTTCTCAAATCAAATACATTTCAAAATCCATTTATATGCTTCTCTTGCATCACACCAATGTCTTGCATTCCTTTTTTCTCTCAATCCAGCTTACTCATTCGAATTTTTATATCTTGCATTTAATTTTAAGCGTATAACTCAAAGATGATAAATTCATATCATTTACATTCCATTCATTCTCACATCCAATTTCACATATCGTTGCTTCCCATGTCTAATACTTTCCATAAGGAATTCATATACCTTACTTGCATCACATCATTCTCTCAATGCCTTCTCTTTGTTGCACTTACATCGCTCATTCTTCTTTACCACCCTTACATATCTTTATCTATCTATAGCTCAAATATACCTTCATCCATTAGAACAAAATTCACACCATACCAAAGGAAAAAATGAAGAAAATATCAAGGTTATGCAATTAAACACTAAGGGCTTTGAAAATAACTATCACAACATAGAGTTGTATTCAATACTTCCTTTCAAAACATTTTTTTCTAAATCCTGTTTATTGCAGATAACTAAGAGCACATATCATAGTTTCTTGCAGGCTAAAATGTATAATCAGATTTCATAAATATATACATGTATCCATGCATTCAAATGCATCATTGGATATCCTTAATACACTTGGTCAAAAAACAATAATGTATTATTCTTTTGATTCGATCATAAATGTTTTTTTTATATCTTTCAAATGCAAATTGTTTCTGACATTTCCTAACTTTGTGCACATAGGCATATATAGATTCTTGTTTACTTACCAACTTACATGGACACATGTACACATAGATGGATGCATTAATGTTTTTCTTCATCCATACATTTATGCATTCCTTCGATATATGCATTGCTAATAAATAGTTAATTTTCCTTGTTTTCTTTCATTTAATACTGCAAATGCAAATTGAGTCTCATTGTTAAAATACAGTTGTATTCAAGAGTTCTTTTCAAAATGTCTTTTCTAAATCCCGTTTCTTACAGATTCCTAAAAGCACATATGACAATTCCTCCAAGGCTATAATGTATATTCAGATTTCACAAATATTTACATGTATCCATGCATCCAAATGCGTTATTAGATATACTTTATACACTTGTTCCACAAACACTAATGTATTGCTGCTTTGTTTCAGTCAATAATGTCTTTCTAGTTCTTGTTAAAGCTGCAAATTGTTTCTAACATTTCTAACTTTATGGACGTAGGCATATATAGATTCTTCTTAACATACCAAGTTAAATGGACACATGTACACATCCGTGCATGCATATGTCTTTACATGGATCCATATTTTAATGCTTTTCTTTCATATATGCATTCATACTAACTAGTTTATTTCTCTTGTTTTCTTTCATTTAATACTGCAAATGCAACTTCAGTCTCATCACGCTTTCAGGCTTGCTCAGGTGCCAAGGATGCTTTTCACTCTTCTATGCATTTTGTGCACGTCGATAAATGTGTACATGCATCCATGTATACTTAAATGCTTCAAGCATTGTTACAAACATTATAAGATTATTTTACTGTAGATTATTATAATAATTTAATGTTTAGATGCAAAGTGCTACAAACATGTAGATTATTTTACTGTACCTACATTTTATCTTACATAATAAAATTCTTTATATCTTTTCAAATTATTTTTTGTTTAAAATATATACACAAAAAAATATTCATTCGTATTACATTAACAACATTCAAATCTAATTTATAAATAAAATCAATACCTTTGTACTGTTTCATCTAAGAATTTATCGTAATATTTATTCCACTTATTACATTTTAATAAGTTAAATTATTACATTTCATTTTATATATACACAAATTTAATCTTAGGTAGTAAGGTTCTTTATGATATTTTTGCAAATTACTTATTGTTTATTATATAAACACAAATTTTTATTCATATAACATAAACAACATTATAATCTTATTTATAATAAAATCAATAGCTTTCTAGTCATTCATCTAACAATTTATTGTAATATAATTACATTGTTCTACACACAAAAATATCTTATTAAATTACATAGACAGGATTTAAATCTTATTTATAATAAAATCAATAGCTTTATATAATACTAACCTTCATACTACATTTACAAAAACATTGATTAATCTTACAAAAGTTTATACTCAAATGAGCTACCCCTATCAATCTTCCACCTAACACTACTATTTCTATTAGCACTTGCATATTGTGATATGATAAACTAAAATAACTCAATTGTATTAATTAACATAGCATGTGTTTTACAACAGTACACTAAACATAATTTTATTTACAAATAGACATACAAGCAAAAAAAAGAAATATGGTAAACTTTGTTTCACCATGCATATAAATATGGGTCATGTAAAGAATGCATTTTCCTTTTTTGCCTGCACACATGTTTTTTGTAAATAGTTGCAAATGATATTTGATGCTTTAGAAATATCTCTACATCAAAACTTTGTTCCATTTAAAATGACTAATGAATTTTTCAATCAAAAGGTTTTCTAAAAAAAAAAAAATTAAAAAACATTGCACTAGTCATAAATAGTTTATTTCTCCTGTTTTCTTTCATTTAATACTGTAAATGCGAGCTGAGTCTCCTCCTGCTTTAAGACTCGTTCACATGCCAACTATGCATCTCACTCTTCTATGCATTATGTGCACGTGGATACATGTATGCATATATGTCTCAAGCATTATTTCAAATGTTTCTGATTGTTTGCATTCAATAATTAATACAAATTAATAATGCATTCTTGCTTCCTAATTAAGATAATAAAGAATCTTCCTTCTCACAAATGTATACATACACACACAAAAAAACAAGTATTCATTGGTATATCTATAAAAAAGTCCACGTATACATGGTACCCATAAATAAAATTTCCCTTGCATCCATCCACATGTGTTACCTATTCACATGTCCCTATGGACCACGTTGCCCATGCACCCTAAAAATTCCATGCATTAGTGCACTTCTAAAAATAACTTCAAACTTTTCTAGCTATTTTTAATACATTTATATTCCTATCTGCTATCTAAAAACTTTTTCTAACTCATAGCTACATGACTTTTACCTCTCGACAGGAACTGCATAACTCTTGCATCACTTGTTTATATTTATACAAAGTAAAACTATTAATTTTCCCTACATAAATGTCTTTGTCCTCTTATAAAAAACACTAATTTTTTGTTGTTGTTAATCATTTTCAATTTAGAGATCTTATTTTTTTCTTAGTCTAAGGATTAAAATATTGTGTTCTTAAAAGATATGTCTTAGGAGATGTAAGCTAGGTACGTATCTTGTATTGATTGAAATTGGTATTACTAAAAACCACCTCTAAACGTAGACTAGGTCACCTGTAGACTATAAAAGATTCCACTTTGTTTGCAAGGTGGAATTTGGAGTGTTCTGGTACGAATAAGTTTGAGGAAGAGAGCATTGAAAACCATGTTTCGATTGGAATTTGGTAGCACTTCAATTTCAAGAAGTGAAAAGAAAAAAAATCCCAATCCACTTACTCCGTAAATGCTCACAATCTTTCATTCATTGGATATCCTGCAGTCATAGGTAGCATTGAGGTATATCCAAAATAATCCAGTAATACAAAGTGTATACACCTTCTCCTTAGTAAAATGGGTGGCATGCTCATGGGGGAAAGAGATAGTTATCCTCCCAAATGTTGTCAGGAACATGGTGGAATTTGAAAGAAGCAAAGAAAATCATCAATAACACAACAAAAAATCAACCAAACATATAACAGTAAAGAAAATTTTCCCTTGGACATTCTACCCAAAATGGGACAGGGTCATCACTCTTGGACAAGATTGCCATTTTGGGATGGGGTCCCCATGAGGTTTGGAAAAAAGTGAAAATAATACAAAATGTAAAGGAAAATCACTAGGGAGAAAGTACAACAAACTCACCTCTAGTGGGATGACACTGTATGCAATTTTGGATCTTAAAACCTATAATTTCGGGGCCTCATAGAGTTGTCGACTTGACATTTTCAGTCCTCTACAAAAGGGTAATCTCCAAATGGTAAATGTCAAACTGATAGTCAAAATCATGATTTTACATTAACATATGGTAAAGTTTCTTACTACCACATTTCACTAAAATTGTCGTAATGATGGCTAGCAAACTCTATTTTTGATGTCATCTATTGTTTTAGATTCATAGTTTCATCCCCGATCTCATTCAATGCTTACTAATAGATGCTATTGTGATTTCATAACCTTATTGTTTGCATTTCCATTAGAAAGCTTAGCTATTTGATGTGGTTAGATTGCTACCTTGATTCCACCTCCATAAAGCAAGTGGAATCAAGGGGTATACATCAACCCTTGAATTCGGTTCTTTGTAGAAGTTTGACATGTTTTAAGATGATTTTGAACAACTAACGAATCGGTTTCATAGGATACGACTCCTAACATTGTGGTTTTGCAGATAATTATATTTGGGACTTCATTCTCCATGTTCACAAATGAATTATAATATTCATATGTGTATTCTTTTATGAAGCATGATTTACTTTCATTACTTTATTTTGCATATGCATGTAATGTCATATGGCCGCTAAAGTGGGGACTAAATGTGGCATAGAAAATTGTACTCCCTTGTAGGTGATATTACAATTTCATGCTTAGTTTGGACATATTTTAGTGACCTTTACATTTATGCATTTTCATTACTTCTCCCAATAGGCCCTAATTCCTTTTATTATGCATCCCAAGGCCTATTTTTATCATTTTCCAACATTGACACATGCATTGAATATATGTCTTGAAATATTAATTTTCCAACATTGACCCATTCGCCTCCCCTTTAAGTGCCAAGACCCATTTTAAAATATGGTTCACTGGAATTTTAAGGTCTCAAATTCAAATTATAAATATCAGCTATTGGGATCTATTATTTGTGAAATTAGACAAATTTCTATAAAAGCATAGTATTTTCATCATTTCAAACTAGATAAAAAGAGATAACATTCAAGAAAGAAAAATTTAGATTCTTAGAGTAACATTATTTATAATTACAGGTCTTCAAGTCTATTTATAGATTTTGAGCAAGTTGTTATCACATGAATGAAGGTTGATGCTAATAGAAGAGCAAGATGGATTCTAGTTTTGGGAGATGTATTTGGCCATTTCCTCTAACCTAATGACTAGTTTCCTAGTATATTAATCTTCATGCTTAGTTTTACTAGAAATCTACAGAAATGTATCATTTTGTTTCGGATTTATTTAGGGTGTTTGACTTCTCCCTAAGTGATTCTTATTATTATCATATATGAATCATATTCTAATACACTTGAGTAAGGTTTTTTGCATTTTAGCTCATAACAAGCTTAGATGCACTTAGGGTTAGGGCTCACACACTATCATTTATCATATCTTTATCTTTTATCAAGGTTTAATACAAACAAATGAACATTTTATGTTGATTTATTGTAGGTTTGGATCCAAAGAAAAAGATTTGTAGGTATAGGAATAGAGTGCAAACAAAGGGCTACAGATTTAGTTTGTGTAGTTTTAGAAAGGCCTACAAAGACTCATTGGCCCAAGTGTGAACCAAAGCCTTAGTAGACCTTTCCTATTGTTCTAAGGACTGAGATCCAAGTCATCAGACTCACCATTGAGCTTGAAAGTCAATCTTTACACCTTATGATCTCTTTCCTTAATGAAATTAGGAAAGTGTCACCATTAAGATTCCTAAGGTTCTATATACCTATATATTAAAACCTTTGGGGATACCTTTCCCCAAATTTAACTTACCATAGCCTAGATCTCACTTGTCAAGAAGAAATCTCCAAGAAATTTATTGATTTGTAGCCTTGAGGAAAATTTTGGTGGAAGCACTATTTTTTAATGAATTCTTCAATTCTATTATAAGTGACCAAATATTAAGTGTGTGTAAGCTTTGATATGTCTTTGATCAATCCTATAAAAAAAAATTAAAATTAAATATTTTAGAGCCCCAGGAATAAATTTGGTGGAAAACTTATTTTACAGTAATTCCTTTAAATCCACTTCATATGACTTCAAACCTAGACTCTAGTAGCTTTAATGTCTGATCAAATCTAAAAAAGGTAGAATTTTATTTGTTAAATTAAAATAGGTATGTGCTTTACAATTTCACTTCTTAAATTAAACAAAAATAAATAAAAAACAAAAACTACTTGTTTATTGCCTTTCGAATGTCAAGATCATGCTTGAAATTATGAAGTGCTCCAATGCAAATATATTGCTATCAAGTATTTGTTCACATAACAAAAATACTTGTTTATATGAGCACCTTATTTTATAAATGACACACTTTGATTAGATAGCTATGGTATTTCATTAAAACAAAAAATGTTTATTACACTTGTTAAAGAATATGCTCATGATTTTTTCTATGATATTCATAGGTTCTCATATGTTCATATAATGATCTATCTTGAGAAACATTTGATCATATGTTGATTTACATGTGCAATAATTATTAACAATATATATTATAAATATGTTCCAAGACTAAATTTTATAACCTCAAGTACTATACCAACAATAAGAGTCCATCCAACAACTAGACTGTCTACCCTACATAGATTTTCTATAAAGCTAAATTTATCCATAAATAGAAAATGCATGGCATCTACCTGACATCAAGATGTACATTTGAATAGATAGATTGGGATAAACAAAATGTACCAAGGAAATAAAACAAACAGATTTAAAAAACATCGCCTAACTGTGAATGTCCCTTCCCAAATGTGATCGCTTCATTGACCATTGGCCTATTCCAAAGACCCGTAGGGCTAATTCTGATGGTGAAATTATTATTTCTATTTCCTTTTGGGAGGTTGTTGCTTGAAGCCTGGGAAATAGGATTGTGGATCTCTTCTCCGGCTTTTGTAGGAGAGCTTCCATGGTAGTGCATGGTCAGATTACGCTTCGAGCAACTCTGATGAATTTTAGACGCTTTAGTAAATTCTATTTTTGGCAGTGGACAGGTTGGGTTTAGTTCAGTTGGTCTTCTTCTTCAGTTGGTTCAATTGGCAATATTGTTTTTGGCCCTTGGGTGCATTTTTATGGAGAGATAAGTATTTTCACATTATAATATTATAATTTAATATTATAACACCCCCCTTGCCTAGCATTATAACTTTATGTTGTTCTTAAAAAGGGGACTTGATGGGTAAGCTCTTCATTGAAAAGATAAATTATATTTTGAAGTCAAATTATGGGTTAAGTGAAATGGACGCCTACTTGAGGAGAGATTGACTTTTATAAAAAGGTGAAATATTTTATTAAAGGAAAAAGGATGCCACCTTTTGGAGGGAAAAAGTGTTGAATTCAAAATTAGGGTTTGGGCGCCCTTCTTGAAGATTCTAGAAGGCTCTTCTCATATCTATATATTCTGGCCTCAGCTCTTCATTTGGCATCTTTTGTCTACTACACCGTTATGCTGCTGAATTGTCTTCAGGCACTCGCTTCGAGGAAAGCACACCTCCTAGCAATGGCTCATCTTCTTGCTTGAAAGATAGCAACTAGTTGAGAGTTAGCTTGTAATAGGTTTGATTTGCATTTTCAATTGAGTATTTGCATTTTGGAGTTCTAGTTTGCATTTTCTGTCTCATTTCTAGAGTTGTTGAATGTCATTGAGGAATGTAAGATTTGCTCATAGCTCGTGAAATAAAAATGCTATTGTTATGGGTATTGTTTCTATCTTTTTGTTTATGAGGGGCGACCATTCTAGCTAATTTGCAGATTTTATTGAAGTGTCCCTGATTTTATAGAGCAAAATCGCCCTTGCAGCTGGGCCGTACGATTCTAGGAATGCTTTGGGATTTGTGCAAAATAAATGGAGGCTGTTTGGTGAGGTATTAGGTATTCATTTTGGGCGCCATCATCCTTAGAGCAATCTGCACTTGGTTTCATGTCATTAGAGTAAGATTTGAGCAAGATACAAGCATTTGAATGAGTGTTAGGTTGCAGATTTCTTCATTTCTTGTTGCAGGTCTGATATATCAGAATTAAGAAAGTTGTCCTTTGGGTTGGGATTAAGCATTGGAAGTTACATTTGGTATTGGGAAGACATACTTTACAGTTGCAGCAATGAAGAACTTGAAAACAGGGCTTTAGCTAAACATTCTGACATATTGTAAGCTGATTAGTAGTACTATCAGCCATTCATCTCTTTATCTCTCATTTACTCTTTTGTATTTCCCACTAAATAAGTGGAAGAGGCTGGCTTGCCGCCTAATTACTTTCAGTTAGTAGTTGTAGGGACCCTCTGACCATATGCTCGCCATCACTCGGCGCCATTCTTGGTTAGGGTTACTTTAGTTCATCATGCATTGATCCTCTGACCATAGGCTCGTCTGCCCAGACGCATTCTTGGTTAGAGTTCCTTTTCAATTGCATCCGCATTAGAC
>VDFB02349990.1:0-16155 GCA_007258455.2 Sequoia sempervirens
TTCTATAGTTTTGACTTTAATTTTTGGCCCCCTCCTTAAGTGATTAAATGATATAATTTAAAATCACTCACTTTAGACTTATTTAAGTGATATAAAAATAATAAAGTCAAATTGACTTTATAAAAATACTTTAAGTTAAATAATAACTTAAATCACTTAAGTAAGCCCAACTTCCCCAAAACTCAGTAGAATTCAGTGCCGTCAGAAGCAGACAACTCCTGTACTGCCAAGGCCTGCAATGAGCCAATCCCGGAACACGAAAAATGAGAACGACCAAACTCTCCAGAAGATATCACTGACCCTCTAACCAATCCAGTTAGCCCACAAGGGTCCAAGAAATAGGCTAACACTCTGCAAACAAGATCACGTTGAAAAGGGGGACATTACAGGTGATGTCCCTGATACAAGATTTACCAAAGGGTTTTTGTCCTTAGGTAAATAGAAGAACAAGGTTCATTCTCAAATAAGAGAATGAAAATTCAGCAGTAATCCTTCTTCTAAATACCCAACCTCATTTTATAACCTTTTCAAAGCTATTTTATAGAAAAATTCTTTTATCTTTTTTGCTACTTTTTCAGAAAAGAATTTTTCCCCATAATAAAATAACATAAAGTGGCCTTCTGACCACTTTTCAACACCTTGCACCTAGCAACACTTTATCTACACACTTAAAATACCTTAATAAATAAGTAAACATAAGTTGTCATTTAATTTTACTTTTTCAACAACTTTAATATTTAATTATTTAATTAATTTTCCCTTTTAAATCATCCCAAGATCTTATAGAATGTCAAATTCACACACGGAAAAGTACCGATGTGTACATCTTGGCTCTTGGAACTTGTTGCGACCCTAAATTTTTTTTGAGAAAGCTAGCGCTCTTCAAGAATGTTGGAATGGATTAGAAAAAGGGTACATTATAGAAAACATGAAATTGGGATCTTCTACGAATCACTAGAACAACATATGACACTTTTTGGTCTATTTAGCAATTGAAATTTTCTCATTGAAACCCTCTAGGTGTAGAGGAATGACACTTTCTAAGATATTTTCACTTATATGCATTTTTGTTGTATTTTTTAAGTAACATTTGACATTTAAGTGGCTAGGTTCATGCCTAAAGGGTGGCATGCCAAGTGAAGTCATCTTGGGTACCCTATTTCACTTAAGTTTCACTTTTTAATTCTAATTCTTTATTGACATTTTCCCATTAAATGAAGAATTGCTTTTGGAGTCACTTAAATGAGCTAATTTTTCATTGACATCAAAAAGTGCAAACACTTTTTCACTTAAGTGAGTTTTGACTTGAAACATGACATTTACCCTCCTTGGAGAGTGCCTCATTTAGGTGATTTTGGACTTCCCTCCTTGGTGCATGTTGGGGCAGTTGGATGTCATTTTGGAATTTTTTTGACCTCCTAGTATGACATCTTCTCTCTTCAGTACACTCTAGGCCATTTGTGTATCTTTTCCCAGCATGAAAATGCTAAAAAGGACCATTATCCACTATTGTCCAAGATTCCATATTCACCTTGCCGAATGCACTAAATAACTTCTTTTGTTGGCCTTGAAAACATGTTAACTAAAAATGAAATGGAAAACATTGACAACCATTAGAAACAAGGGCATACACTTTTTCCATTACTTCATTGTCCAAGATTCCATATTCACCTTTCCTAATGCACTAGATTTCTTTTGTTGACCTTGAAAAGGTGTTAGCTAAAAATGACAAGGACAACAAGCTAAAAATGACAAGGACAACATTGACAACCATTAGGAACAAGGGCTCAAGCTTGAATTACAATTGAGAGACGACAAGAGTTTTGACTTGAAACATGACATTTTCCCTCTTTGGAGAATGCCTCATTTAAATGATTTTTGACTACCCTTCCTGGTGCATGCTAGGGCACTTAGATGTCATTTCCAGTAAACCCCAGGGATGCGTCCCCCCCTAAATCCCGAGTGTTCTCTAAACAGGGACATCCCCAAGACATGGGGACGGCGTTCCCAAGTCTCCAGTGGTGCCACCATTTTTTTCCCTCGCCGCCAAAGACACAGAAACGTCTCGGTGTCCCCGAGACACTGAGGGGGACGCCTATGCATCCCTAAAGTGTCTCGGGGACATCCCCTGTGGCCGCAAGTTAAAAAAATGGTTTTAAAAATAAATTAACACATTTTTTAATTAATTGTTTGGTTCTATTTGAACCCTAAGGGTATGTGTCTTTCGTTCCTTCAAAAGGCCCTCCAAGCTTCATTTTTATTCACATTTTCATTTCTAATTGTTTGCTACAGCAAGAAGAAGAAGAGTGAAGAGCTAAGGAAAGAGTGATTGGAGGAGTGAAAGGAGTGATTGCAAGTGAAAGAGGAGTGAGAAGGAGCAAGAAGAAGAGGAAGATTCTTCACCTTGTTGAAGAGATTTTTCAAGCAAAAGGTAGGGTTTTTAACTGATTTTTAATTTTATTTTATGATTGTCAATGTTTTTTCATTTCTTCTTGTTTCATTTTCTAAATTAATTTAGATTTTTTTTTACAATTTAAAATATATAGCTTTATTTTTTTAATTTTAAAGTAGGGCATAGGCTGAAACTGTGTTTATTGATTTTTTTTTTTCATTTTGTGCAATGCAATGTCAAAATGAGCTCCCACAATCATGAAATGAGTGAGGATGAGATGAAAACTCATTCTCATAGTGCAAGCCAATCAAAATATGAGCTTGAGCATGAGGATGAGCTCAATGAGGGGGGTGAACATGGGTCAAATCCGGAAGGTAAAACTAGTTCCATAGCTAGTGCACCACTTGCTACTGATTGCCCCTCCCAGCTTTTGGCAAAGTGGGCTAGGGGTCCTTATGATCCCAAATCTCCTCTCAAACAGTTTGCAACAAGAATAAAAGCCCCAATATCATAAGGTGGTGGCAAGAGGAAATGGAAATGCAACATTTGTGGTGATGATTGACTTGGGAGCATCACCAGAGTTAATGCACACTTCCTCTTTTGGCCAGGAAAAGGTGTGGGAGCATGTGAATTTTTGAAGAACCCTAAAAATCTGGATTACAGAATTGAGTTCAACAAGCTTTGGGGTGTTCTAGATGACATGGGAATTCCAATGCCTACTACCTTGTCGGGCAGGCAATATGTTCAAACTGTTCAGCAGATTCATGGGCAGAAAATGCAAAGGCAGCCACATATTTCTACTCCTACATCAAATCAGAGAGCAAGAACATTGTTAGGGTCAGCCTCAGGACCTTCATCCACTTATAGTGCTATGGTTGAATCACAACAGGGCAAGGGGAAACACAAGATGCAAATTCATCCTAACCCCATAGCTGATTTGTTTAATGTGCACCTGAGGGATAAAATAGATGATTCCATTGTGTTGGCGTTTAAATTAGCACCTCTGGAGTGCTGATTGTAAACGTTCAGCTATTTCAAATGTTTTGCAACACGTCTTCGTTATTTAAAGAGGAGAAGTCCCTCTCTGTTGAAAGAAATGCTAAGGAAGGGAATGGTTAACTAAGGTTCCTGTCTTTTTGTACTTCAGCGATAGGACACAAAGGTGCACAAACACAATGCGCCATAGCTAAGCTTTTCTCTGGTTTCTGCAGATCTTAACTATGACTATTCTAGCTTTTAATCTATCCAATACCTTCAAAGTAAACAAAGCATGAGGGTAAAGGAGCGGGAATGGATGGTTGGATCACCTGAATTCGCCGTCTCCTGAGAATATGACCGAGGCTCTGAACTCTCAGGTATACACCGGGATAAGGTTGGTATAGGCAAACACTCTTTACGGTAAACTAGATCTGAGACCTGCCAAGGAGGAGGAACCCCTATCTGAGGTATGGGCTAGGAAATGGTTTACAAGAAACAACAAATTGACGATGTCTTGGCCAACAAGCTTGCTAAGGAGGAGGAACCCCTATCCGAAGTATAGATTGAAGGACAATACATTAAACAACAACAAACGATAACTGTCAATGACAAATATCCAAGGAGGAGGAACCCCTATCCGAGGAGGGAAATGAAACAACAAGCTATTAGATACAAAATGTAGAAATAACTCAAATATGTAGATCAAAATGCAAGCGCCTTCTGATATTCTTCTTCAAGCTTCTTCAATGAATTACAAAGGTTGGGATAGCAAAGGCACAAAATCATGCACAATTACAATCGACCAACGAACTCTCATCCAAGAGTGAACAAATATCCGCTTTCAAAGCTATTGGAAACAATGGTGCAGCAATTTTGCATAGCAAGTAAAAGTTAAACAAACAATGAGCCCAAGGCTCTTATTTATAGAACTCAAAGGAGTGGGCAACCCCAAAATCTCCTTGAGTTAACAATGAGTTCTTGCCAACCAATTAGCAATATTTATTCCTAAAAAGGGGGGGGACAAGCAGTTAACTGGAAAACTACTTCAGTTAACTGAAAGCAAACAAAGAGTCAACTGGAAACTACTTCAGTTGACTGAAAGTAAACAAGGAGTCAACTGGAAACTACTTCAGTTGACTGAAAGTAAACTAAAAGTGAACTTTAATGTAAGTATCCCTCCAAAATAGACATCCACATTTAATGGAGATCTAAGATCCACAAATCATGGAAGCCGATTAGACATCCTTAATTAGTGGGATCTAGCAATGCATGATTTAAGGGATATGAAGTTAACTTGGAAAGGAGCATCAAGTTAACTCCAATTACATTAATGTTATCTTGAGTTGACTTGGAAAGAAGCATCAAATCAAACTCCAGTATCATAAATGCCACTTGGAGGGTGTAGGACGTCCTTCTTTGGTGCCTTTTATAGCTCGCCATTAATCAACATTGTTTCTATCCATTCGTTGACTTCATCAGCCTTTGGGGAGTTAATGCTCTGTAGAATGATGACGTGGCGTCAGTAACATTACCTCTACCTACAGAGTTGATCTCCAAGCTCATACAACGAGATGTTGCCTTCAACTTGGTTGATAAAGTTGCTACCTGTCCAATTTGCAAACATCCGGATCAAGAAAGGTGGCTGTGGATGACGCTCTTAAAATTGATTATGCACAGACCATCTAGACACATTCTCTCTGCCGATATCTCCATAAGGGAGATATTACCAACATTCTTATGGGTTGATAATAGTACCACCCGCCTATAATCAATCAACTCTACCGAATGGGGCGTCATAGGCTTTCACCTTATACGCCAACTATTCTTTCCAAGCAAAGAGATGTTGCTTGTTTTCCTCAAAGTAGACTGATTGATATGCCAATTGCAAGTTTGCAATTGTGCTCTCATCTTCTAGCCTCTTCTCTGCAATTCTTCGTTCTGATTGCTGGATCTTTGCATGAAGTCCATGCGCAACATCCCCAGAATTGGCATAAATTTTCCATATACATCTTCCTTGAGAACAAAACTCTTCCACTTGATCTCTCAAGGCTTGTCAGAGGTTATCAATTGCTGATGATTCTTTGTTGTGCAGAGATCAATCCCACAGGGTGATGAGACGCTAGTGCCATGTATCAAGCTGGGTTGCGTGTAATGACCACCACAGATTTTCTGCCTTAAGGCCGCTTTTCTTTTCCATCCTTGACCATTCTTTCCAGCGCTCACCTCGAAGCACCTGGTGGCTGTCTGCCCACTTGTCGTGTAGGTAGTCTTCCTGAGTGTTGAGACAATGGCCCTCATTTGTACCCTGGTGTTTCTCACTGTAAAGGCCGCCTCTGAGGATAATTTCACTGACTCTTTCTAGGTCTCTGTTTCTCAACTTCTTTCACTGCACATCTTGTGGGACGGGATGAATTCAATGAAGTCAAGTTCATAGGAGGGTTTTTCCCTCTTTCTTCCTAGGAAGCCTTCAAGCCAAATGGAATCTCGGCTAACTTCACTACGAGGAGGAATATGGAGCCCTTGAATGCCCGATATGTGAGACTGTGCTGGAGCAATGTCTCTCGGTGGCGAGTCCAAGTCAATGAGGACTCTGGTGGACTGCTAGATGGTGTTGATGTTGGCGGCTCATTTGGCACAGGCACCATTTCTCGTTGGCTGCTTCCTCTCTCACAGTTGGTTCCTCTACTAATGGGTGCTTCAAGTTGGCTTTTACCCATTGGCTCTCTCAACAACTATTGCAGCCGCACCTTAGCAACAGTTCCCCAGCCGTTGGTAAATATTCCTTCTACTCTTTGCTCTAGGGCAGCAATACCCATGATAATCTCAGGACTATGTGTGGCTTTCTCCATAGGTGTCCTCTGTGTTCTAGGATTTGTAGGCTTCGACATCCTCATCCCTTGAGGAGGATTGCACCATTGCTTTTGCCTAGGATTTCTCTTTGAAGTGGAAGGTGGTGTAGACTGAACCTGTGGCAGCTTTGCTCTGTGAGGTATCACCTTCCTTGATTTCTTGCTGTCGAGATAGAGTTGGCTATTTCTAACCACTCTACTCGTTCTTTCCTCTATGGAAGTGTTTTCCTTGGCATACCAATCCACTCTTGGGAGTGGTTGGGAGTCAACTGAATCTGTGAAGAACGAGGGGAGAATGACTTCCCCTTCATCATCGGATAGGCCCTCGATGTCTGCTGACATGAAATCAGCAATTTGCGAGAGTCGGAATCTGTTGTAGTTCCTTCTTCGCACTTCATACTCATCTTGACAGTTTATCCAATAGTCTTCCATGGAGGACTTATGTGACGAGTGTTGCTCAAGATGCGCCGCGTAGATCCCTTTGGGATCATAGGATCTTCTCTCAATGAGATACTTGAGATTAAACCTCACCGTTTCTTGACTCATCATCTTAGCTGCATCTATAGAGTCCCATTCCAATGGGAAAGTTAACAGTTGTCTTCTTCTTCAAGCGCAAATAGACATGGACTTTAGACAACTGTCTCAGGAATTCCATGAAGACTACCCTATCTGAAGAGTATCTTGGTAGCATGGCGGGGTGACCAATGTAACCATACACGCGTATGTAGGAGAATGTAGGGAATTGGATGAACCAATCCGCCCAATCCGCCATTGCCTCCTTGGCTGCTTGTGAAAAATGCACGTGCATCTCATGGTCAAGCTCATGTACTGTGTGCATAATGAAGTGATCACTCGTTCTCTTGAAGTGTCGCTTCACTTGAGTAAACTCAAGACGTGTAAAATGCTTGTGAATCTTCTGCACACCTAAGGTTCCCACATTGTTCAATAACCTGAAATCACCTTGGAAGGAAATTAGGTATACTAGGTAAGAGCACATGTGGAACCTATGAGCTTCCAAATACCTGGTGATCTGTTGGTGGAGTGTGTCACTAATCAGAGTGGCCCAGTCATAATGTTCCCTTTTGCCAATGATTTTTGCAATGACATAGAACATCCATGACTGAAAGAGATTGCCATCTTCTTCTCCAGTGATTCTATTGAGTAGAGTGATTAACACTGCGTACTCATCTTTACATTCTCCTCGTCCCACCAACTTAGGCAAGCTAGCCTTTGCCACTTTTATCCATTTTTCAGCTATTACCCTTTGACATTTGTCCTTGGCTATCTCGAATGCCTTCTCACATTCCGTCACTGATATGACTTTGCTGTTAGGACATGATGGGATGTCAAAGCACCTTTCGATATCCTGAGGTTTTAGACTGCAAACAATTCTTTCATCTGCTGCTCTGATTTCTCTAGTGGTAGGATTGTAATGCTTAAAACAAGCAATTACAAGCTCCACGCTTTGTAGTGTGATGGAAATGGATGCGGCCTGTAGCAACCCGGATTCTTCAATATTCTGCAATGTGATCTGATTCATTCCTTCCAGTTGCTCCAGATCAACCATTGGATTTACCTGATGTAAATTTGTGTCAATTGTTTTCAAGTAATCATGGAATAGGGCTGTCTTGGTCCCGTACTGTACCTGAGAGTATTGCATCTTGAAAAACTCAAAGATTGACTGTAAACTCAACCTTGTTCTGACAACTTTCGGAAACCCCTGAAAATAGCATCCTGCCGAGAAGTATTTTTTCAAAAAAAGTTTGGCACATGGGTTTTGTTCGTGCTTCAATGCTAAACAAGCCCAGTTCCTCAGAATTTTGATTCTAAAACTTTTTGGAAAAAACCCCCAAAAATAGGGGCAGCAAGTATGCTGATTTTCGGAAATTTGACGAGATGGGTTTCTCTGGAAAATTATGCTAGATCTACCCAGTTGATCTGATCTGATGTAGCCTGTCACCTTTTTGAAATGTGCAAGAAAACCTAAGACAAGAAGAGAGGAAGTAGACAGAAGATGGATTGGAAGTTTTTATCTGACTCCCTGAGAAAATCTGCCTCTGAATTCAATCCTCAAATTAGCAATCTTCTTTTGCTTCAGATCTGCAAGAAATATTGAAGAACAGATAAAAACCTTGTCTAGATCTATCAATGGCATCCTTGAGAGCTTGTGGTTGTTCTTGATCCTTAACCTGCAATGAAATAATGAAGTAGGACGCCTATACCTTGATTATATAAGCTCAAGCCTTAGATCCATAAGTTTGGGGACCTAACTCACGATCAAAAGTGGTTTTGGCTTGATCTAAAGTTCAAAAAGGTGATTTCCATTGATCGTGGAGTGTTTTAGCCAAGTTTAACTAAAAATATCTTGACTTTAGTCAACAACTTGACCTTTGACTTCTTCATGGCATCCCTTTTGATTTTTTGCAAGTTCTTTTATTATTTTCTCTCCTGAATGACCTCAATTTGATCCTGAATTTAACCTGATCTATTAATCCTGAGATGTTGCCGACACATTCATCACTGAGCTGGATTTGACTTGAAGAGAAGTGCCTAGGAGGCATGATTTTAAAAAGCTGAGTTTATGGCTTCAAAAGGAAGGGCACCTTTTCCAAGAAAGGGCTCTTTTGCTTATGCCTTGGTGAATTTTCAATCTTCTTTCTTCAATCTTTTGAAATGACCTCTCGTGCTTTGATCTGGATTTCTCGTTGATCGGAGAATCAAATGATTTCGCTTGATATCTTGCCAGGTAGCCAGCTCCGTTTCGCCGAAGATGATTAAATTCAGAAAACTTGGAATTCATTCTAGGGTTCTGTTGTGACCTTTTCACACATCGCCCCATTCAAAATGGGGACCCCCTAATTTTTGCTCCATTCTGGTCTTTTGGCTTTGGTTTTTCTCTCTCTCGCTCAGGTCTGCTTGCGATGTCATGCTTTAGAGTTGTGCCGATGGTGAGTTTAAGTGAAATTGACCAAGTATGAAAATTAGGGTTTCATCTTTCTGGTTAGTCAAAGTGCGAGCAGAAATTAAATAAATTGAAAATTGAGACTAACATTGTTGTCGATTATGCTAGCGGGCTCTGACAGAATTTTCCTCAAATTACGGGTACTTACTATTTTTAGTAAGGGTGTGAAATCGAGCGGTTAAATTGACATTTACGAGATTGAAACCCGGTCACGCCACGTTGAGCACATCAAAGCTACTACATGCAAAATTTTGACGAAAAGCGGACTACTTTCTGTACAGCGGTCCGACGGCACAAAATTTCAAAGGTTCGGATCGCGAGTTTTTCTTTGCATGTTGGCATATTCGCCACGGGTTTTGAGACCTTAGCGTGACGATATAACATGCAAAATGAGGCGACAACTTTCAGAATTGATCTTCCGAGGGGCTATTTTAGGGTTTGCATGTCGAGGTTTCTTTTGCATGTGGGATGATGATGATTCCCTAGTGGGTTTTGAGAACTTGGCGGTGGTGTGCCATGCAAAAATGAAGATGACCACTGGGTAAGGAACTTACTATTTTTAGCAGGTATGTCCAGCGGTAAGCTTCCTGCGAGTTGAGAATCACCGAGCTGATCGCAATACAGAAAGCTTGAGCCTTGAGATCATTTGAAATGCATACGAGAGCAAATTAGGGTTTCCGGCCGGGACCGAGGTGTAAAAAGTCAGAATTTTCGAAAACCGGTGTAAACCATCGCGATCAGCATCCTTCAGGCTATCTGCTGGTAAAATTTCAAGTCAAACGGAACACTTACTATTTATAGTAAGTCAATTTGGAAACTGGCTAAAAATAGTAAATTGAGTGCATGCGTCAATATCGACAGACAGGTCACGTGGTGAGGAGTGCCTCATTCAAATTTCAAGTGAATCGGAGCAATGGAGCTATCAGAAGCAAGCATTACTATTTATAGTAAATCATCTTCGAAAATGGGCTAAAAATAGCAGGTCAGCTAAAAATGGCAGTGTCGACAAGACAACAAGGTCATGAGGATGCAGTGTGCAAAATTTCAAGTCGTTCTGAGCTTCAGAGATGCAAATTCAGAAGACTTACTAAAAATAGCAGGGCATGAAATACTGGCGAAAAACGAGGAAAAGTTCTAAGTCTGGAACTTCATCCAGTAGACATGGCAAAATGCGCCCAGTTGATGAGGAGGCATGGAAAATTTCTAAGAGTCAAGTTCGTCCAGTACACAGGCCAAAATGTGCCCATCTAGCAGTAAAGTCAAAGAGGGTCAACACTTTCCATCCTTCTACCTAGCCTAAATGCGCCTTCAAGGCAATGCCTAGCACAAAAAAATTCTAAGTATGCAGTTCATCCTTCATCAGGGGCAAAATGCGCCCAAGGTACAAGTGGTCAATGAAAGTCAACACCTTTCATCCTGAGGGCATGTCAAAATGCGCCCAAGGGAAGCTCATGGAAAAATTTTCTAAGTTCAAAAACTTTCATCCACCACTATGCCCAAAATGCGCCCATGCAGCAAGTGAGTCAATGGGTCAACAAAGCTCGTCCTCCTCCTATGTTGAAATGCGCCCAAAAACAAATGGGTCAAAGGAGTCAAATGTTTTCATCCTGCATGAGGGGTAAAATGCGCCCAAAGTGAGGCATGTGAAGACAAAAGTTTTAAAGTTTCCTTGACCCCACCACACATGCGCCTAACTTGAAGAGAGGCGTGGATAAAATTTGATAAGTGTTTGAAAATTCCTGCAGCCCCTTGAAATGCGCCCATGCTCAAGGTCAAAGTCCACATGAGCATCTTGAACGCGCCATGAGGGCAAGGTGAAGTGGAGTGGAAGGAAAGGAGTAAAGGCGTTGGGATAAAGTTAAGTCCACCTCATTCCATAAAATACGCCCATAAAGTTGATGGATTTAAAAGAAAGGCTAGGCGTGGTTTTATCCTTCACACATGTTAATATGCGCCTAAAGTGAAGTGTTGAGAGTGTGAAATAAAATATTCCCTAGGCGTGGTTATTATCCTTCCTCAAGTGCCAAATGCGCTCAAGCATGTGTAATGTGGTGAGTGGGAATTTGAATATGCTAGGCGCGCTGAATATCCTTCAACAAATGTAATATGCGCCTAAGGTGTTGAGGTGGTGGAAGCATAAATGTTAAAGGTGCTAAGTGATAAAGCTTATTTTTCTAGGTGTCCTTCATGAAGTCTAATATGCGCCCAAGTTGATGAATAAAATAGAATATGTTAAGTGTGATGTGCTTTCAAGAAATATTTTCTAAGAGAAGTTGATGAAATTTTTTTCACCACTGGCAACGATGAGCAAGATCAAATAAAATTTTCTAAGGCAAGTTCTCAAAGTGCCAAGTGACTCAAAAATTTTCTAAGGCACAAATATGCCTAAGTCGGGAGAGGTGATGGAATTTTCCTGAGCAGAGTTGCCAGTGATGAAGTCAGAAGGTGCCAACATTGCAGGATGAGTAAAAAAATTTCAAGTCAGAGCAACAAAATTCTCAGAGGAGATGAAGAAATGAAATAAATTGTTGAAAATTATTTTTTTTCAAGGTTCAAAATTCCAGAAAATTAAATGAACCTGTTTGTTGGGTACCCATGGGTTCGATGCGTTTTGAAAAAGTACTGTGGGTATGGGGTGTACTCGATGAGGAATGGATTTTAAGGTCTTCCCGACTGTCGGATTACGGGATGAAGAAGATTTTAAATAGACTTGAGGGTTGATGAATTTTCTAAGGAAATTTGCAGAGAGAAAATTTTTCTAAGAAGCGAGAGGAATAAAATGTGTTTTCAAGATAAAAATTAGCCTTGGCAAATGAACACGAAAATGATCGTCAGATGATTGTTGAAGTCGAGTTCTGATGAAAACATTTTGCTCGAGCGAGTTGGATGTCACGGTAGAAAATTGAAGAAGATGTAGTTGGAAGCCTAATACTTTTAGAGATAGTATTTCCTTAGGAAAGATGGGTTGAAAATTTGGCTAAAGGCATGGAAGAAAAAAAAAGCGAAGTTGGCTAGTAGAGGCGATGAATGCTTGGAAGTTAAACGTGAAGATTAAGAGTAAGCGGTTAGATTATATTATGAAGTGTTTAATCATAGTTACGAGACTCGGACTCGGCTCGGACGCGGCTAGGGTGACTCGACTCGGCGACTCGGCGACTCGGACTCGGACTCGGCGCAGACTCGGCAAAATGAAAAAAGTTGAAAAAACCTTAGAAAATTAGAGATTTTTAAAGATTTAAAACTTGTTTCAAGCACCCTTTATTGAATCCAACACAAATAAAAGCAAATTTGATCACATACACAAATATACAATGATCACATAAGTATAAAGTACACAAATTGTAGTTGCGTTGCTGAAAGAAATAACATACTTTGATATATAAAATTAGTCAAATGTATACAAAACTCATGGAAAATGAAATCCATGACATCAAATGTTCCATACAAATATGAAATATCAAAAGATTCAAAACAATAGCTATAAGTCTATCACTCTATGCCTATGGCACAGTGGAGCCAGCATCCTTCCTACGAAGGCGTCTAAAGGTCCTGGATGATGTTGCAGTTGCAGCCATAGTCTCTGCCTGTGTCTGAGTCCCCATACCACTCTCACCACCAGTAGCTATGTCTCCTCGTGCTCTAGCCTCCTCCTCAGCCATGGCTACAACCTTAGCCTCTCTCTCTGCCTGGTCCACCCAATCAAGGTCCTCGTCACTAAAGACTACGTCTGTAGCCTCAGTGATCCACTCAGACTGTGGATCAACGTCCTCTAAACAGATCGGGGTGTTGTCGTGGTCAAAAGCCTTCCTGTATCTGAGCCGAAGGTTGTAATGAACATATACCAGGTCATTCATCCTCTCCACTGTCAATCTATTGCGCTTCTTGGAGTGTATGTGCTCAAACATACTCCGATTGCGCTCACAACCGGATGAACTGCATGGCTGGCTCAATATTCGTATGGCAACATTTTGCAGGTTCGGTGTATCAGAACCAAACATCTCCCACCATCCATCTGAGATGAGAAAAAGAAACAAAATCAATCTCATTTCAAGCTTCAAGTTCAAGTTCAACATTTAATAATAAATTATAATATAAAAAGATGAAAATTATTGCCTTAAATATATTTTTACCTGGCGTTAATTTTGTCCTACTATCTTTGCACATTTGACGTGCAAAGAAGTCTCCTCGTGCCTTAGTGAAGGCATCTATCTCCTGCACTATCTGTGTACTAACAGAGGGCAACATTCTCTCTATCGTCGAGTAGAGGCCACTAAGAATTTCTCTATCTGCACGGAGATCACGGCGGAAGTGGAAGGCCGGATTTAGGAAACATGCGGCTGCATGGATGGGCCTATGGCGTTGGTTTTGCCATCTCCTATCAATGATCTCCCAAATGGGACGATACTTATCATCAACTCCACCATAGACTGATCTAATGGCCTCTTTGGCCCTATCCATGCCCTCATATATGTAGCCCATTGCGGGCTTCTCCCCATCTGCAACTCGTAGGAGAACTAGCAAGAGCTCAATAAACTGCAAAGTGCAAACATGTTTCACAAATAAGTAAGTGTGACTGTCAATGAAAATGAACAAATAAAAGTAAGATATGATTAAAAATTAAAACATAATAAAGAATTAAATGTTACCTTCACAATCTCATCTGCTGGTGTCCAAAACCCTGCCTCATCAAATATGCAATCAGCCACAGCAATCCCTGCAGTGCTTGTAGAAAAGGATGAGGAAGACCACTCCTCACTAGCAAACATGTGCCTCAAAGGTGCCCTTGACCGAATCAAGGATTGCAACATGATAAAATTTGATGCAAACCGAGTGATGCCAGGACGAGACAACTCCCTCAACCCCGTGTATTGCCTCATAAGGTTAAGCACCCATGCATGATTGTAAACAAATTTGCAAATGTTTCTTGCTGATTCCATACATGTTTTTATCCATGGGAGCTTGCCAAGATCCTCCATCATGAGGTCAATGCAATAGGCGGCACATGGAGTCCAAAATATAGTTGGGTGCCTCTCCATCAATAATCTACCAGCAGCAACATAATTTGCTGCATTATCTGTCACCACTTGCACTACATTTTCTTCCCCCACATCGGCTATCACCTCCTCTATAGCCTCACATAGGTATGTGGCATTTTTGAATTGGGCGGAAGTATCAATGGACTTTATGAAAATAGTCACTTGAAAAAATAAGCAAAACCAAATTACCAATTATTCAATAAATTAAAAACATAAATCAGCCTTATTAAATTATTAATCACTAAATCAAATTCAAATATCAATGTATTAAGGTAAGTACAATTACCTCCAGAGAAAACTAGAAAGTTCAACAGCGTCCTATTTCTCCTATCGGTCCAACCATCAGTCATGATGGTGCAACCAATCCTCCTCCATTGCACACGCTGCTCCTCTAATTGTGCTTTCACATCCGCCACTTTTTGAGTCAAAAGTGGGCCCTTTAATTCATCTTCGCTGGGGGCTTTGAACCTCGCCCCACATATGGTTATTGCATCAACCATGTTTTGCCAAAAAGGAGACCTAAAACATGTAATAAAATGAAAAGATTTAAGTTTTTAACTTTAAATTTGAATTCGATAGTGAGATACATCTAAATTCTAAAACAATAAAATTTAAATATAAATTTTAAAAAAATTAAAAAAAAAAAGAATTACCTGGCTACATGGAAGGGAATGGTGCAGTAGTACCAAAAGTCTGCAATTGTTTTTTTTGCTGCATCGTGTACATCCTTGTTCCAACCCATGCTCTCAAGCGACGGTTGGGAACCAGGAGTAGTGCGTGGTACAAAATATGAGTCCACCCTAGATTTACGAACTCTAGGGCCAATACTAATACTGCCACTACCACTAGCAGTAGCAGCGCCACCAGCACTAGGAGTACGCATAGGAATAGATGGTGCAGAAGCAGAAGCACTAGCAGAAGCACTAGCACTAGGACGGTATGGAGGCATGGAAGAAGCATCTCCAACAGCACCAAGTCCCTGTCCAACTCCAACACCTGCCAACTCCTCCCTCTATCTCTTTCTAATTTCTTTTTGCCTTTCAAATTTTTTTAATTGCACCTGCACTTCACGAACAGCCTCAATAGGTGCTAGGGTGCAGCCCACTGCATCATGGATGGGTATGCGTGCAAGGTGGTATTTCAATCTATTTATGCCTCCATGATATATTGTTTTGCAGTATTTACATTTTGCTCCTCCTCTTTTCATTCCGGGAAAGATTTCAGCATGTTTCCAAGCAGGGTCTTTTCTGACTGGGGTTTGAGACATTGTGAAAATAATAATATGGTTTGATTTGCAAATGAATGTGGCTGCAATAACAAGTAGCGTTTGTAAAATTATTTAAGTTGCAAGTAGGGTTTGTAAATAAAAATGCAAACTATAATAATTTAAAAACAATGATTTTACAAATTACAATGAATTATTTGTTAAAAAAACACAAAAAAAACCATTAAAATCAAACTTACCTCTTAGATTTGGCTTGGAATGCAATGCAAACTCCTCCCAATCACTAGCAATGAACTTTCAATGCACCTCCTTAGCAGTATGAAGCTTCCCAAATGATATATGACCTTGCTTTTGTTTTAAACAATTTGCTGGTTGCCCTCTCTTCTCCTCCTATTTTTCTTCACAGCTCTCTCTTCTCCTCCTATTTTGCCAAAAGAGTGAAATGAAGTTGCTTTTAGGGTTGGAGAGAACATATAGAACAAAAAAAAAACTAACTTTAACTTTTAGTTTTATGTTTTTTTAGTGTTTTAACTTCTTGCTGCCGCGGTCGGGTCACAGGCTCGGGACTCTCCGAGTCCGGCGAGTCCGGCGAGTCCGGCTCTGGACTCGGCGTGTCCGAGTCCGGGCTCCCCAGACTCGGCCAAGCTGGCTCGGCCCGGGACTCGCCGAGTCATGGCGAGTCTGGGCGAGTCTCGTTACAATGGTTCTGATAC
>VDFB02349993.1:0-18251 GCA_007258455.2 Sequoia sempervirens
TGTGAAAAGAACAAAGAAATTCATTTCGATGAAAAACCTATGTTTAATAAAACTTAAAAAACAAATACATAACAAAACCAAAACATATTAAAATTATATTCATTGGATAGCTTGTTCTGAGGAATACCATAATCATTTGAAATAAATTTTAAATGAATTCATTCGATCCCCCAAAAGCTAAATCAAAGTGATTTTTATCAGCATTTTGATAGGTGTAAAGGAGACGCATTTATAGGTATGGTTTAAAACTAGCGAGGTTCTATCCAAGGGGGTTTGATCTAAGGTGATTTAATCAAACCCTCTTCAATTGGAATCCTTAAAATAGAACTTTTTAAGGCTTAAATCATTATATTTTCTAAAAATATGTGATTTCAGCTAAAATTTGTTCCTCTCAGGAATTGTAAACCACTATTATGACAACACCCTCAAAGATGTCCGCAAAATCAAAAGTAGGCTTTTCAAGCGACGTACAAAGTATATCAAGCTATTGGTCTTAATTCCACGCACACTATTGTATCCACCCATCATTGCTCATCTTCCCAAGTTTGGAGAGTCAAAGGTTCCAAACTGTCAACCAATCCATCTCTTATCCCTAAACACACTCCATCCATGCCTCCACGCATAATATCCAATTCTTACATTGACCGTGTATTGGAAACAACCCTTCATCATAAGGATTTAGAAGGCAATCTATTGTGATGTGCGCACAAAGACAAAGTTAACTCCGGTATCAATGAAGCATATCAGAAATCCAAAGAATTATATTCAAGTGCACGTATCTTGGCAAAGCAACTTCTTCAAGCAGGATATCGATGGCACATTATGACAGGGGCATCTATGTCAACACCACCAGGTGGTTCAAGATGAATCTTTTAGAAAAATACAAAAAAATCAAAAAAGCAAAAAATCCAATAAAAAAAAAGGGATTGAAAACAGTAAAGATAAAAATAGTCCTCTAGTGAAAACCACTACGGTGGCGCTTTGGGCAAGACCATGATGAAAACCTGGCAAACAGGCATCATGTGTGGAATCAAGCATCTACGTGAGCCACTCTAGGAGAAAGCATCTCATCCCATCCGTAATAAATCGAGCATTCCATCCATCTTATCCGTAATAAATCCATCCATCCATGAACCATTTATCCAATCCATTCACATCTATCTGCATCTGTCATCTTAGTTATCTTGATCTTGATAAAATTTTGGGGCACGCTTTACGCTTGCTTATGGTAAACATCTTGACATGGGTCATTTTCATTGATCCCATCCTATGCAGCATTATTTGAGCCATGAAGCGTTATCCAAATCAACATTCGTTATCCGAACACCTTGTCTTATCGCAAGATAATCCTTGGCATCCTTTGCGTGCTTACCATATCCATCCATCCATACACTTATATGAGCATCCATCCATTGCATTCCATACGTTGCTAGACACTCGGGGCAGATATGTACATCTTGCTTCGAGAATAAATCTTGATCTATATCCTTCACCTCATGTGGCAATCCGAACATTGGAAAACATGAAACAAAATTGGTCAAACCACTTGTGAGCAAAAATCCAAATCACTAGCCCATGGCACATTTTGTTGAGAAGACATTCCTTATCAATCTTTCATCGAACATCGATCCAAACAATCACTATTAGTTGCACCTAATTTGCACGTCAAACATCACATCAAACCATTCAAACAAATTTTGTTCCAAATCAAGCTTCATCAAACATAATCAATCAAATCCAATCAAAAAATCATCATCATCAAGATATCCTTGTGTTGCTTAACACTATCCTTGCATTGTTGTGCATCCTCAACAATGTTATCATCATCAGTCTTGATCAAATCATCATCAATCCATCATCATCTTGGGGATATCTTTCCCAATCCTTGTGTTGCTTAACACTATCCTTGCATTGTTGTGCATCCTCAACAATGTCATTATCATCATCAATCCATCGATCCGATCAATCAACCTTAGCTTGGTCTTCAACAAAAATCATAAACAAAGCACTGATACCGTAACACATGTCCATATCCTAATCGTCAAAATCGTGTGAAAAATCCCAAAAAACAAGTCAAAAATAGAAAACATCAAAAACATTGAAATCTGAACTACGTCGTCTCTGAGCTTAAACGTAAGCAAGGCTAATATTTGATCAGCCCCCGAGACATCAAAATCAAAAAAACATTCGAAAAGCATCAAAAATCAAAAACATAAGAGAAAATCAAAAATCAAAAACATCGCAAAATCAAACACAAAACAACCTTAAGAAACATTCAAAAGCGTCAAAACATCAAATATTTTGAAAAGTTCATCCTCATCACGGCTTTGCACCTGTAATAATCAATCATCCATAATAAACTGATCATCACCTTCATCCTTTGGAAACACAAACAGAAACAATCATAGCAGTCAACAAAAGAAAGCTTCAATCGTAAAACCAAAAGCAAACAACAAAGCTAGTTAAACACAAAGGAATCAAAATCTTGATGGAATTGAAACATGTCAATCAACCTTGTATAATGTGAGCCTATCAATCAACTTATCAAAACCATCATCATCTGTACAGTATGTCCTAGGATATATAGTTTGACAATGGGCATCATTTTGGATATCACTTTGGATACTTATCCTATCAAAACACATCCCTTCGGCTCAAGATATGAAGAACATTGGCTTGTTTGCATACTTGGATCTTTTCTTTTGATTTATCTTATTGCACTCATTTCAAGGACCTCTCATTGATATGCAGATGAAGTTTCAGAGAGATAGGAATGGGGGCAGTAGTCATTCTTTTTTGTCTATTGTGCTTGTTTGGGCCGGCTCTTCATAATATAACTTGGCAAATACTTGCTTCTTGGAGTATGTATGAGAGGGATGTTTCAAATACCTTCGGTGACGCTATTGCATTGATTAAAGTTACATACTTTTCGTGTTTTAGTTCGAGATGTTTAAAGGATTTCTAAAGTACATCTAGCAAAGGGATTTCCACATATGTGGGGTGTGAACAAGAACCTCCTATCTGTTTGTCGGTCCCGTCCATCACACTAAGTACGATGCCATCTGGTCCTTTATGCATGATGCATGGGTAGCCCCAAGTGTTATCAAACACAAAGTAGAGTGACCCTTTGAAATCCCAGTCATGATGACAAATCGTAAATGTCATCATCTATCATCATCATCTGTAGAAATTAAACCAATCATGGACTTGTTGGATCCTCTTGTCATATGGGTTCCATTGCTACAACATCATGCATCCATTAGCGTAAAGTATGCATCCATCCGCATCTACAAGCCCGTCGATATACGCATATCATTCATATCATACATCATAGGAAACATCGATCATTTCACATGGCCATTTGCATAAATCATCATCACTTGTATAAGATCGTTGGTCTAAGCATCTCATAAATCATCCATTTGCATAATCATAGCATATCACATCATCAATCTCATACATCTCATATCATATCATCATTTAAGTTGTTTAGGATAATACAGATTTGTTATTCTAAGCATCTTAAAATCATATGATTCGCATCATAGTCCATAACCATCCATTTTTTGAACCTCTCTTTTATCGTAAAGAGATCGACCCTCAAATCCAGAGATCTTCCGCCGTCTCGGGGGGCAGTAATACTGAGTGTACTTCTTCTTTTGCATTTGGGGCATTTGAAAAATGTGGAATTTTTAAATTCGGTCAGCAAGTTTATTCTTTGAGACCAACACAGCAGTACATTTGGCTGAAGGGCAAAATGTCAGATGCAGAAATTAGCATTATGCATTTGATCAAAATCACACTCATCCATTCATCAGGGTAAATTCATCAACTTAAATCAAATAAATCAAACTTGATCCTATCATCATCTCTTTGATTAAATAAATCAATAATTTATTTAATTAAATCTCAGATCATCATTTATCTCCCTTTGATTTGATTTAAATCCCTAAATCAAGTCAAATTGGTCAAATCAGCCTAATCATCATCCTAGCTAATTAATCCTGATTAAATCTAATGTTAATCTCACCCACTTGCATTTTATAGATTTGGCCACTTGCACATGAAATTGCATTTATTTGATTTATCAAAATCTTTATTTTCAACTTGGAATAAAGGAAGAATATTCTCCAAGTTTGAATCTCCCCCCAAGTGGACATGTACACCCAACAAAGCATTTATGAGGCCTTACATGTCTCTTACATGTCCCCTTCCAATGTCAAACTCAGCATTCATTGCACAAATTTGAATTCAAATTTTCCCTCTCATGGGCACTCTTCCCAAATCTTGCACATACATCAACCAATCACCACTTGACAAGTGTCCTCCTATCATTGGCAGAATGTTTAGTCCCACATTGGTCTCTCTTCAAAACTTAGCATTTTGAAAATCTATAAAATAGAGGCTTCATCTCTTATCAAATCCTTCACAACCTCCACAATTTTCATCCAAAAAAGCATATGCAAAGTTACTCTCCTTGAGAACTAATTTTGCTCATCATTTCCATTGCTTCATCATCATCTAAGCTTATCAATCAAGGATTGGGAAAGGGTCACTAGCACATGTGACACCAATCCAATATGAGATAGAGTTGGATTCTTGCTTGTTTGTGCTTTCACTTAGTTTAGTTGATATTTTGTTGTTTGGATTGCATTATGAAGCATGATTCAATATTTCATATGGATTCTATATCTTATTTGCTTGATTTAACTAACAATACTCATGTTTGTTTGTTTTTGAGCAAAATGTAGATTTAGGGTCTACACTATGTACTGTAGCTCATATATTGCAAAAGTAGACAAGTCAATGACATATGCATTCAAAAGAATACGTACAGACCACAAGCAAGACAATATTGATGCAATACGAATGGTAAGTAAACTTGGAAATGCCATGCTTAACTTGCAACAAATGTCATTACAACAAGTTGCACATATTGTTCTGTCATTTCCATTAAATTACAGTTCAAGAAAAATGTATATTCATTGATACACGATCTGACAATGATCGCACATTTATACTCAAATCTGTTAGACAATTGAGCAATGAGCCAGATGAATCAGAAAGCGTCCTTGTGAAATCTATTATAGACTACTATTCAAAACGTCCTGAGACACCAGTGGACATATGTCTTGCAGAATTTGTTTCAAGATACAACAAATACGATGCTACAATTGAACCAAAGGCCAAACCCTATGTGATACGGTTTATCAATTTCAACAAACACTTTGATATAGGGAATCATTGTAGAGAGCAATTGGTTCTCTATGTTCCATTTACCATTAATGAGCATACACTCAAACAAAACTTTGACTCTTGGGAACATGCATACATGTACCATGGACAAACCATTCAAACAAACAATGCAAAGTTCATCCACAACACAAACTCTGCATGGGGTGACATTGACAAAGCTATAAATGATCTTTAGTCTCTTGAAGATGAAAATCTCATTGACCTGCCAATGCAAGCAAGGCTTTCACAGAAAGAACTATATGACATTCAAATAGACCTTCCAAACATAGGTCATTCTAACCCAAATACCACGTACTCCAATGGATTTGAAATTACAAAGCACCCACATATTATAGATAACAATGAATACTACAAGTTAAGACGAATGTTAAATAAAGAACAACAAGCAATTGTTAAGGATGTTCTCATAAAAAGATGAAAAATCCACAAAAGCCATTGCAATTGTTTTTGACTGGGGGAGCTGGAACAGGAAATACTTTTACAGCAAAAGCCATCTACCAAGCTCTCATTCGCATGTATAGCAATTCTGTTGACAATAATCCAGACAAACCCAAGGGCTTATTAACTGCATATATAGGTAAAGCAGCATATAACATAGGGGGATTCACATTACATTCAGCATTTCACATACCTTTTAACACATTAGAATTCCTGCCTCTGAACACTGAAGTGCTTGACACTATGTCAAAGCACTATGATCAATTGCGCATACTTCTTATAGACGAGATATCATTAGTTGGCTCAACATTTCTACAGTATATTGATAGAAGGCTACGAGACTTAATGCAAATGCCTACAACATACTTTGGAAACCTTGATACCATATTTTGTGGTGACCTTTACTGGGCACAACCTGTCCTTGACTGTGGTTTTTGAAAATAGGCCTGCTCCAATTGAATTAATGCCTTATAGTTTTTGGAAAGACCACATAAAATGCTATTCATTGGTGACTACCATGAGACAAAAAGATGAAACATTTATTTCAATCCTTAATAGACTATGAGTAGGCATTCAGACAACTCATGACATAGACTATATCAACAAAATTTTCTTTCGTCCTATACCATTAGATCCATTGCTTCCACACCTTTTCTATAGGAGAATAGATGTTCAAGCACATAACAAAATGTTATCAATCATTCCAACCCAAATGATTGCGCTAGATGCAATAGATGAAGTTCACGAGGACCTTAATGCAATACGAGTGTACAGTCACACAACGACACTTCCATCACAAATATGCTTGAAACCAAACATTCTTGTTGAGCTTTATGCAGGAAATTACAATGTTCAAGATGGCCTCGTCAATGGTTCAGATGGAATTTTTAAAGCATATACAGTACAAAACAATATTGATATTGTCTGGATTAAATTTAATGACCCATTAATTGGACATCAGCAGTGCACAAAACTAGCACACTGCTATTCTACTATCATTGACAAAGACTGGGTGCCTATACAACGCATTGCTAGGCCAATCCAGAAAATAGCAATAAACATGAAATTTACAACTAGACAACAATTCCCAGTACAAGTAGCATGTGAATGAACCATACATCGATCCCAAGGATTAACAATGGAGGCCTTGGCTTTTGATCCCATAGGCATTAGACAACATGGACTAACCTATACAGCTCTGTCATGAACAAAATCAGTAGAATCATTATTTATGTTACAACCTTTAACTACAAAAAACTTCAAAGTTAAAGACAAAATACAACTAGAAATGTCTCGTCTTCAGACATGTGCACAATGGCAACTTGATAATCTAAACACATGTTCAGAAAACAAATCACATTTGCTCCTATGTACATTGAACACTCATAGCTTAAAAGCACATGCAGAAGACATTGTCAATGACTATGGCATAATGCAATCTGATATCTTATGTCTCCAAGAAACACATATGCATCCCTTCGAGCTAAATACCTAGCTATAGTATTTTGATATCTTCTCTATGCATAGCATACATGGCATAGTAACTTTAACCAAGAAACATTTACTCTTGTCAAAAACAACACAACATGAAACCTCAAATATTGAAGCCATCACATCAACAGTAATGCTATCTAGCAATGAACTCAATGTTTGTAATATTTATGCAAGATCCACAACTACCATAGATGAAGTAATCACAATCTTGCAAATAATTATTGGATCCACAAATTTAGAAAACATGTTGTACATTTTAGGCGATTTTAATGTCAACATGTCTTTAGAAAGAAGAAGCAAAAAAATGCTCCACTGTTATATGCAATAGAACAATATAATATTTATGTTAAACAAACAACATAGCATCGGCAACACAGTCATTAATCACATTTGGTCCAACACGACTACAAATATATGCTCTATCTATATATCAGAAGCATATTGGACTGATCACAATCCAATTTTCCTAGAATTACATGTTGCCCAATAGACAAATTCAACTTTATAGAACTTATAGCCTTATATCACCTTTATGCATTGCAATGTCTTTTCCAATGCTATATCCATTATTTGTAGGAGATCTATGGATGAAACTAAAAGATATTCAAAGCAAATACAAACCACACAAGAAGAATCAGCACAATGGTAAAGTGCTCATAGTATTATTCCTTCATACTCATTCACCCAAATCATAAATATTCAAATAACATTGTTCCAATTCTTTGCAGGACACCAAAAGATGTATCAAAAAGACAAGCAAAACAGGTGCAAATTGCACAAGAAGAGTAAGCACAACGGTAAAGTACTTGGTTCTTCATTGTATCGCCATTTTCCCAGCTTGCTAATATTAAATTAGCATTCAATTGACATTATCCTTGTTCCTTGTAGGACAAGAGTCAAGAAACCTAAGATCATTTCAATCGAATAGCTAAATGCAAAAAGAGCTGGAGACACCTTCCACGGTGATGTCCTTGTTGTCTACAAAGCAACACTGGATAAGGCCAACAAAACATGGGAAATGCTACGTGCTGATCTGACAGATCACAAAGCAGAAATGGCAATCACGTTAAATGTTAGTGGAAACCTTGTGTATCAACATGAGCCTAAAATAGTCCTGGGATCAGCTATTTCAATCTCAGATTTCCAAGTTGCACCTAGGAAAAATTATGACAGAGGTGACTGTGATTGCATTTTGATCTTAACAGACATAAGCACCACTGAAAACATCCCCTGCCTCTGTCAAGAGCACAAATTCATTCCAAGCACGACTATCAACCAATTGCTAACAACTGTAAATGAGTACCGAGCTGGCACAATAGCTGCACTAGTAGTTGGTGCCAAGAAAATGGGTGCCCAATTTGCAGTTGACATCAAAGATGGCCACACTGACATAGACAGAGCACAGGTATTTTGGTCTATAGAACTTTTACCTCTTCTTTTAGTTTTAACCTTTTAATGTTCTATAGTGGTCTCTATAACAATTTCCGTAACAAAATCTAATTCTCTTGTTCAATTACAGGTGCTATTACGGTCAACATATGAGCAACAATACTTTGCACTCAAAGACCAGTTGCATACAAATAAAACACTTGCAATGCTTTTCAAGTATGTTGTAAGAAAAACAAATCAGAAGAACACATTTCACACATGTCGATCAACATTCATCTGTACCTTGAATGACAAAAGAAGCTTGGAAAAACTCAACAGCCTACTACATTCAACTTTCAAGGTAACAACATTCTTTTAAAAAAAAACTAGTGAATCCAAACTTGTATTTTTGTCTCCTCTAACAACTTTGAACCATATTCTATAGGTTTCTAGTACTCTAAAAGTAGCAAATGCATTTTCCAATCCATTTCATGCATACTGTCCAAAATGAAAATTCAAATTCGCTGCTTATGGCACACTCCAAGAAAAAACTGCTCACTGTAAACAGTGCAACTAGCAAGTCAATTATACATTTTGTTTACAACTTAAAACTACCATAACAACTTATGACAATCAAACAATTCAGTCTTCAATTGACTAGGTCACCATGCACTGTCTATTGCCCACACTGCAAAGGCTTAGCTATGAAGACTATATCAAGGACAAGTCAGCAGTGATATTCATCCTACGAGACTTCAGTGCTGAAGGACATTTTAGCCTTGACCAAAACAATGCCATTGTTGAAGCCATTTGCATTGACAAATAGATAGGAAACATCACCAGAAGGTAATAAAGTCATTCATATGTAAACTTTTTCTCTTCTGAACCAACACCTCAAATCACTATCCATACAAACTATGTTTCTAATACACAACATTTTGTTGGCTTTACAGGAAACTAGCAATACAGGAGCACAAATTTACATTGTCCAGACTTTTACTTTTTTGCCTTTCCATGCTCCATGACATTTCACTGGTTTTCACATGTTAAAGACATCTTTGGTTTTAAAAAACTCTATTGCTTTTATACATTTAGACACTTCTATAGGTTACTATGTTAAAGTCCTCACGAATATGGACATCTGAAACTCTAATTTTGTTTTTGTACCTATGAAGACAATGGTTCTCTATGTATGTTTGACATATATGTTCAATAATTATTACCCCTCCATGCATAATGCCATTCAAACTATATAGTTTAAATGTTCCCTTTTGCATTCTGTTCTTCCTAGCTTTTCCAATATTTGTTTTCTGATTCTTACGTTTTCAAGACTTTATGGTGACCAACTGGAAGTTGTTATGGTTGCACACTCTAGACCCATTAACAAGTTACTTGAGACAATAAATGATTATTTTCCTCTGGGTTTTTTTATTTTATGCTGTTAATGCAACCAAGTCTCGGCCCTACTTCTATGCACTGTACTTTATAGTCACTTTTCCATCATGCATTCTAATGTATAGAGTACACTCCTGTATACACAAATCCATATGTTGCTTTCACTGCATATATGCATATTTACATGTATATATGCCTCTATTTCCATATGCACATATGTACATATTCATGTATACATGTATTCATCTAAGCTTTTACGTATCCATGTATGCAATTGTGTATACATGCGTCCATGTATTTATGGATGCGCTACTCTAGCCTTGTACCTATTTACTATGTTATATGGATATCACATATAGTAACACTAATTAGCTCTTCCACTATACATAGTAGTTGTTTTCATAAATACTGGATCGAGCTTATATGTATCAGGATACATATAAACTCACACTAAAAACTACTGAATTATGATCTATATTGTTCCACTTTCATAGACATGTTACTATTGCAATCAAATGTGTAAAGCATTCATGTTCAAAGAAATTAGATACAGGAATGGCAATATGTTACACAACCTTGTCTTATGCCTTTATAGCAGTTTTTCCATTGCATTTCAAGAAAACCAGAAACTAGAATTTTATTCATATTATTTCATCTATGGCATTTACAGCTTTTCCAATAATTATTACAAGCATAGAGTTCAATGTTGAATAGTTCTATTGTTCATGTTATGGCTTCAACTTTGTTCATGCCAAATTGCATTATCTGACAAAGTTAACATGCAAAAACTAAAGTCTTCAAAAACTAAAGTGTCCATTGTGAACACTTATTGCATTCCATGGGACCACATTTCTTTGAGGAGTTTTTTTGAACAATTCGCTTCCCTTGTATATGTTTCCATATTTTGCATATGTGCCTATGAGCACATTAACTATAATAGTTCACAAAATTCCTTTATCCTGTATGCTTTCATCATAGCGAAAAAGCTCAAAGCAATTGCAGAATCTAGGTTTTGAGAACACAGGCTTACAGAACACAAAAAACAACACACACAAAGTAATAAAGATGCATAGCAAGTGGCTTAACTCTATATTAAATGACCAAAGTACCCTGTCCATCCATGGTCACCAAGCCACTCCAGCGCGTTCACCTCCAGCCAGATGTCATTTAATGCATTTAATTTGCATTCATGCATTGCGGTCACATTTTCCTGATATTTTAATGCATTTAATCTGCATTCATGGATTACGTACCTCTAGCCGCCAACTTTTAAACTATGCCTTTGCTTAAATTTATTTAATCAATTTATGCATTCGCATTTTCCTGAATATGTAAAACGAAAATGATTTATAAAGCTACTCGGACAAATAGAAAAATAGATAAATGCTAATTTTCCAATATATAAAATAGCTCTCCAAATTCAAACTATACAAAAAATAAGTAATATGTTAAATGGTGAAATGTGATTGGTCAATGCTACTGGTTAAAAGCATTCCGGGAAAATGCATACACAAATTGAAAATGGGTTCACAGGAAAGAGCTTTTGATTCTGAATCCATATGCATACTTTGATTCAAACTAGTGGCTGAAGGTACATAATCCACTGATACAAACTCAATGCATTGAATGGCATCTGACTAGAGGGAACAATGTTTGCATTGCTAGTTACTCTTTGAATATATAACAAGGTTCAAGGAAAAATCTCTCATTATCACACATGTTGACATAATTTTCATTCCAAACCTCTCTTTATGAGACCATTTTGCAATAATAAAAAATATACAAACTTTACAAGCCTCACATGCAACCATGCATCTTGCCCAAAGATACATGTATACATGCATCCATGTGTACTGTAATACATGCATCTATGTATACATGCAGGCATGGATATATGTATCTATGCAACTTCATATGCAATCCATGGATATTTCCATACATGTATATTTAAGCATTTATGTATCCAGCTATGCATCTATCTATCTATCCATGCAACTATGTTTCTATGTATTCTTCTACCTGTAGATGCATCCACGCATATATGTATCTGTATTTCTATGTGTAAATGTATACAGGCATCTATCCATATATGTGTCAATGTATCTATGAATACATCTATCCATAGATACATGTATCTACGCATCTATGGATACCATGATAAATGTCCACATCCATGTATCTATGGATACATGTATCAAGTAGCTCAGTTCTAGGTCTTGACTCTACAGCAACAACATCTCCTATGACTACACAGATCTACAGAATAACAAAAAAAAATTGCTCAAAGTAATCACAATGCATCTCTAGTCACTTAAATCTATATTAGATGATAAATCCACAGTCTGTTTAATGCATTGACTTTGAAACACAATCAAGAGAACAACTAAATACCACTTTCCAAATTAAAAAAAAACAACTTTAGAAACATCAACTTCTAGAATTAAATACCAATATGCACAAAGTGATCATATTACTCTAACTAGATGACTATGAACTACATGTTTCCTATGCAATCTAAAATCTAAAGATACATACCATCTTTATGCACCTATGCACAAATACATACTGTCTAACATATATACATAATTACATGTACACATATATACATGCAAACCTGTATACATGAATGCATACAAAGACTATGTTTCATGGGATTATAAAATAGTTCACTTGCTTTCTATATGGTTCCATACTTTGCATGTGTGCCTAAGAGGACAATAATTACATTACCCAGAAGCAGAAACAAGTTACTTGAGGCAATAAATAGTTTCTTTCGTCAGTTTTCTCTAACTTTAGAGGTATAAAGCACACAGTGAAATTGGTAATGCCAGCTAAAAAAAATTGTCCTTCACTTGCTCATTGGTTCCAAAGCTCTCTTTATATCATAGTTGTGCATTGCCTCCAAGACTGAGATGAATCCTTGGTATTTCAAGGAAAGATTCAATTGGATAACACTAAAAATGATCTAAACTATGATTTTATAATCAAAGTATCCAAATGCATTGAAGCAATGCGAAACCCAACTTCCATTTAACATGTACAATGAAAATAAACAGAACGAAAAATGCATTTGCTTCAAAGCTTTTAAAAGCAATTTCAACAGATTGTCTAGCCACTGTCCAAAATATGGTTTTCTATCAACATAGTCCTTGAACCTTCTTTAGGTTTGACTGCTACTTTGTTAATTCATTTTGATCGAAAGGTCAAAATGTGAAATGTTCCCAAGGATAATTATACTTATTTATCTCTTTTAATTTTTATATATTCAAAGACTAATTAGCAATCCAAATAGCCTCCCCTTTAGTGAGATGCAATTCAATGCATTAATTTTGTATCAATGAATTATGTACTTTCAGCCACTAGTTTTAATCAAAGTATGCATATGGATTCAGAATCAAACTCTCAAAATAAATGCATATATAAATATGTCTTTTTCTTCATTTCATAATGGGTCTATGTATCCATAGATGCAATCATGCATATATCGATTTATGCATATATCTTGTCATCTTTTTATGCATCTGTCTATATATGTATGGATGTATCTATGGGTACATGTATACCTCGATTTATGTATATATGCACCTATGAATTGCATACACACATCCATGTATTTAAGCATCTATCGATAACTTGCATGGATACATGTATATATGCATCTATGGACTCATGCACCCATGTATATATGACAGCTCATTGGTTCCAAAACTCTCTTTATAGGACAACTGTGCATTGCCTCCAAGACTCAGATGAATACTTCATATTTCAAGGAAAGATTCGAATGGATAACACTTAAAATGATCTAAACTATGATTTTACAATCAAAGTATACAAATACATTGCACCAATGCAAAACCTGACTTCCATTTAAGATGTACAGTGAAAGTAAACAGAAGCAAAAATGCATTTGCTTCAAAGTTTCTAAAGCAATTTCAACATATTGTCTAGCCATTTCCCAAAATATGGTTTTCTATCATCATAGTCCTTGAACTTTCTTTAGGTCTGACTGCTACTTTTTTGATTGACTTTGATTGAAAGGTCAAAATGTGAAATGTCGCCAAGGATACTTATACTTACTTATCTCTTTTAATTGTTATATATTCAAAGACTGATTAGCAATCCAAACAGTCTCTCCTTTAGTCAGATGCCATTCAATGCATTAATTTTGTCTGGATGAATTATGTACCTTCAGCCACTAGTTTTAATCAAAGTATGCATATGGATTCAGAATCAAACTCCCAAAATAAATGCATATATAAATGTGTCTTTTTCTCCATTTCATTATGTATCTATGTATCCATAGATGCAGCCATGCATATATCGATTTATGCACATCTTGCCATCTCTGCATGCATCTGTCTATATATGTATGACTGTATTTATGGGTGCATGTATACATTGATTTATGCATACATGCACCTATGAATTGCGTACACACATCCATCTACATATGTATCTATCAATATTTTGGATGGATACATGTATATATGCATGTATGGACTCATGCACCCATGTATTTGTCTTTGTCTTCAGCCAAATGGCCCCTAATGGCCAAAGTATCCTAGTCACCCATGGCCGCCAAGCAATTCCAGCGTCCTCCCCACCAACCACATGCCATTTAATGCACTTGCTTCAATTATTTTGACCTCTCCATGTGTTCGCATTTTCCTGATATTTCAATGCATTTAATTTGTACTCATGGATTACGTATCTCTACTCGCCAGTTTTATAAACTATGCCTTTGCTTAAATTTATTTAATCAATCTATGCGATCTCATTTCACTGATTTTCAATAACAAGAATAATTTATAAAGCTATTCTGATAAATAGAAACATCTAAATGCTAATTTTCCAATATTGATTTACCAGAATAGTGCTAGTTTTCCAATATAACAAAATTAAAAGTTATATGTTGACATACATTTATGCATATTGTCCATACATGCATATATTCATATATTCCTTCACCCATATTTACATGTGTATATGAATACATCCTTCCATGTACCATATGCATTTGTACCTATATGCAAATATGCATACATCCATGTATACATATGTTCATATCTCCATCTCTCCATGTAGTTTTGTTTTCTATGTATACATGTGCCTGTTGATGCATCCATGCATATATCTATGAATAGCTCTACGTGTTTGTCTCTCCATGTATTTAATGTTCTCCACTACATCAGCATTCACATGTTCTCAGTTTTATGACCTTCCATATTTATTTTTTCCATAGTATATGCATAGCAACTTCCACTTTGTCTTCTGTTTTGACTCTTCTATCCATAAATATCATTATATTTTTATATCCACTCTTCTATTGTCGCATTTCAAGGAAGCTCAGGGATCTCAGTACCTTGTTTAGTACGAAGGAGAGTGAGAACTACAACATGGGTCTTTTTTCTGTGTTTATATTGACGGACTGAGCCCTATGATGATTTTTAAAAGCATAACCAATACCAAACTAGACATTCTTCCACCCCTTGTTGCAAGAAATAATCACTTCATACCCTATTGATTCCATTCATTTCCATTTCCACCCTTGCACGTCCTTTCTTCTCAAATCAAATACATTTCAAAATCCATTTATTTGCTTGTGTTGCATCATACTAATGTGTTGCATTCCTTTTTTCATTAAATCCACCTCTCTCATTCAAATTTTCATTTCTTGCATTTAATTGTAAGCATATAACTTACGAATGATAAATTCATACCATTTACATTCCCATTCATTCTCATATCCACCATCCCATATCCTTCCCTCCCATGTCAAATACTTTTCATAACTTATTCATACACCTTATTTGCATCTCACCATTCTCTCAATTCGCTCTCTTTGTTCCACTCGCATAACTCATTCTTCTTTTTAACACTCACATATCTTTATCTATCTACACCTCAAATATACCTTCATCCATCACAACAAAATTCACACCATACCAAACAAAGAAAAAGATGAAGAAAATATCAAGGTTATGCAAATAAACACTAAGGGCTTCAAAAATAACACTCATAACATAGAGTTGTATTCAAGAGTTATTTTCAAAATGTGTTTTCTATACTTTGTTTATTACAGATCCCTAAAAACACGTATAATAGTTTCTTCAAGCTTATAATGTGTAATCAGATTTAACAAATATTTACATGTTTCCATGCATTGAAATGCATCGTTAGGTATCCTTTATACACTTGTTCAAAAAACAATATTGTATATGTTTTAAATGCAAATTGTTCCTGACATTTCTCACTTTATGCACACATGCATTTATAGATTGTTCTTTATGTACCAAATTACATGGACACATCTATACATCCATGCATACATAAATGTTTACATGGCTCAATATATTTATGCATTCCTTTGATATATGCATTGCTAATATATAGTTTATTTTCCCTGTCTTCCTTTCGCCTACTACCGCAAATGCTACTTGAGCCTCAGTGTGCTTTGACAGATTTGTATTTCTACTTGATTTTAGTGTTTTCCATTCAAATTTCTCGTTCACATGTCATTTATGATTTTCACTCTTCTTTGCATTGTGTGCACATGCATACATGTATACATGCATGCATGCATACATAGATGCCTCAAGCATTGTTATAAATGTTTAAGATTATTTGCATTCAATACTTGAAACAAAAAAATAATGCATTTTTGCTTCCTGGATAAGATCATAAAGGAAATTTGTTACTGCAAATGTAAACATGAACCCATGTAAAGGTACTAGTATTCATTGGTGTTTCTCTTTTGACTCTTGTATCCTTAAATATCATTATATTTTTATATCTATTCTTCTCTTGTCACATTTCGAGGAAGCTCAAGGATCTTCGAACTTTGTTTAGTCCGAAGGAGACTGAGAAATGGGACATTAGTCTTCCTTTTGTATTTGTATTGAGACACTCAGCCCTATGATGATTTTAAAAAGCATAACTAATAACAAAATAGACATTATTCCACCCTTTCTTGGAACAAAAGTTCACTTCATACCCTATTGAATCCACTCATTTCCATTTCCACCCATCCACATCGTTTCTTCTCAAATCAAATACATTTCAAAATCCATTTATATGCTTCTCTTGCATCACACTAATGACTTGCATTCCTTTTTTCTCTCAATCCAGCTCACTCATTTAAATTTTTATATCTTGCATTTAATTTTAAGCGTTAAACTCAAAAATGATAAATTCATATCATTTACATTCAAATCATTCTCACATCCAGTTTCAAATATCCTTGCTTCCCATATCTAATACTTTCCATAAGGCATTCATATACCTTACTTGCATCTCATCATTCTCTCAATTCCTTCTCTTTGTTCCACTTACATCACTCATTCTTCTTTACCACCCTTACATATCTTTATCTATCTATAGCTCAAATACACCTTCATCCATTAGAACAAAATTCACACCATACCAAAGGAAAAAATGAAGAAAATATCAAGGTTATGAAATTAAACACTGAGGGCTTTGAAAATAACTATCAAAGTTTCTTACAGGCTAAAATGTATAATCAGATTTCATAAATATATACATGTATCCATGCATTCAAATGCATCATTCGATATCCTTAATACACTTCATCCAAAAACAATAATGTATTATTCTTTTGTTTCGATCATAAATGTTTTTTTATATCTTTCAAATGCAAATTGTTTCTGACATTTCCTAGCTTTGTGCACATAGGCATTTATAGATTCTTGTTTACTTACCAACTTACATGGACACATGTACACATAGATGGATGCATAAATGTTTTCCTTCATCCATACATTTATGCATTCCTTCGATATATGGATTGCTAATAAATAATTATTTTTCCCTATTTCCTTTTGTTTAATACTGCAAATGCAAATTGAGTCTCATTGTTAAAATACAGTTGTATTCAAGAGTTATTTTCAAACCGTCTTTTCTAAATCCCGTTCCTTACAGATTCCTAAAAGCACATATGACAATTCCTCAAAGGCTATAATGTATATTCAGATTTCACAAATATTTACATTTTTCCATGCATCCAAATGCATTGTTAGATATACTTTATACACTTGTTCCACAAACACTAATGTATTGCTGCTTTGTTTCAGACAATAATGTTTTTTTTGTTCTTGTTTAAGATGAAAATTGTTGCTAACATTTCTAACTTTATGGACGCGGGCATATATAGATTCTTCTTAACATACCAACTTACATGGACACATGTACACATCCGTGCATGCATATGTCTTTACATGGATCCATATTTTAATGCTTTCCTTTCATATATGCATTCATACTAACTAGTTTATTTCTCTTGT